>DWLO01001615.1:0-14457 GCA_018245335.1 Dalla quadristriga | reverse complement strand
AGGCCAGGAAGGCCAAATGCAACAGTCAATTCGAAGAGAAAAAAAAATCTACTTTCGAAAAGAGACCCATGCGGAGCCGCGACGGGTTTATGACGACGATATTGAGAACAAAACATTGGAATCGTAGAAAACATTGTTCCAGATCAAAACAAATTTGCAGAATATTGGAGTGTCGGGAGTCTTACCGTTTCAGCAAATATGAAAACAAACGAGCCAATTAAATGAGCCACTCGGAACTCGAGTGTTCCGAGAATAGGGCCGCTATTGTGATGTTCTTACGTACTGCCCGCGCTGGGGCGGCCGATCAATCGAGACCCGAGGCGACGACCGCCTTGAACTACGCGAGTTGCGGCCGTATGGACCTCACCATCACCTCACCATCCTAAGGTCTGATTGTGTGACATGGTAAGAGCACGTCTCGACTAATATGATATCCATCCAACTGTCTTTTGTGTGCAGTAAAAAGTATACATTCATGCATTATACGTTAAGCACAGTTTCCTCTTAAAATGCGAAGGATCCACATCATATTTAGCTACGCTTGGCAAGTAGTGGTTGGCAGACTTTGTATGCCTTTGACAGCATTATGAAGTATCTCTATAACATGCAGATTTTCTTAAATTGTCACACTCAACCACTTTCCCACACATTACTTTGAAAAGTCAAAACCCCCGAAACCAGGAGTGAAAGATACATCCTTAACAAGTGTGCTACCACTGCTTGAGGTCAATTCGTATTTAATGTCACTTGTTTCAAGCTCAACTCGTAAACTTCACGCGACTCGAAGACCTGATAAGTGTCCGGAGACCGTCTGGGCTAGCCCGAGCGCGCCGGCGGCAACGGCAGCGCAGTCGGGACGGCCGCGACATCGCTATCAATTTGTTCCGCGACATCGAGCACGCAAGCGACGGCACACTCGGAGGACGCCCTATCGATATGACACATTGCGGCCTCCATCTCCGCGCGCAGGTACGCAAAATCTTGGTCAAGTATCATTATGAAATTCAATAAACGGAAACAGGACAGCACATGTAAGTCAATATATCGATCAGGTCACTGATGCAAATCTTCCCATATTTACTTTGGTCCAAATCTACAAATCGTACCAATTATACATTTTTAGACTTCCATAAAAACAAGGTCCGCAATTAAAGTCGCTCGTTAAGCGCACGCTAAGAAACCATTGACCCGCGGGTTCGGCAAACGAATCCGCCGCGAACACTGCTTTTTCGTCAGCGATTCCACAATAAATCCAATCAAACTTTCCCAAGCGCGTTTCAGCGTTACAATGGGCGTGCAAAAACCGTCTAATTGATGCGTCATTCGAGTAAATGCGGTTTGGAATCGAGGAGGCATGCAAGGAGGACGGCCGCGGACCGCTGCGCCCTCTCGGGTTGCAGCGACCCGCGGCGCATGCGCGGCCGGCATCGGCGATCGGCCGGCGCGCCCCGGGAAACAGAGCGGACCGAGAATGACGCCTTGCCCCACTCCGACACTCATGTGAGGCCTAAAAAAATAACTATATTCAGCGTCTAGCCGTCTTTAGAGACATGAATGAGGTTTTCAAAAACCGGTACGTTTAACATAAGCACAATTGCCGACCTTGGCCAGATTTTCGCAGCACCAGTTGAAAAACTAGAAACTTATTTTAGACTTCACAAAAAACGACAAGGTCTTAAAACGTAGTATGTGTTAATCGTTGTTTATATCCCGACACCGTAGCGCTGGTGCGCGTAACCTAGATCTAGATAGACAATCAAAATGGACGAGACGTTAAATATTTTTCGATGTCGCCGCCAACATTTGGACCTTCGTTAAATTAGCTCCAATACGGTGAAATTAAAAAAAAGTACCAACGTGCCGTTTTCCAAACCCTAGTTTATTTGCAAGCCATTCTACGTAACTTACCAACTGAGCCTCTACGGAAATACTAAGAGGAAGATAAAATAAGCCCAACCGGGCAATTTATGCAAACGTTTAGCACAAAGGAAGTCGGATTGTCGCCTCCGCCTCGTCCCGACTACTCCCGACTACTCCCGACAGTAATCGTCTGCGACTACACAGCTCTTCCTCTATATCTGCGTTGCTCTTATTTATTTATTTGAACGCAAACATAGTTAAAACTGTTACTTTACAAATGACACAGTACACATTAACAGAAGATATATTATGTAAATGAGAACTATAGTTTCAGGCGAAGACTATATGCATCTGTATAGTGCTTATACTAATGTTCAGGGCCTAAATAAGTAAGCAGCTGCTGAGAATAACAGCTTGGTTAACCGCGTATTTTATTCTTATGTTATTGAAGTGGCAAGCTGGCAGGCCATTTAGAGTAGGTGCTATTGTTGCCCATGTACACACGTAACCAACCTCAAGGTCACTCTCGACTATAACCGACGCGCTGCTAGACGTGACGACTAAAAAGTATATATTAAGTAGTGTGTTCTAGCTTAGTATGTGGGGAACCGCAGATTCCGACGACGCAAAAGTATAGCTTGGTGTCAGATAAAAAGTCTCTTTTCATATGATAAGAATAGCAAACGGGCAGGCAGTCCCACCACCCACTGTCGACCTGACATCTGTGACATACAGCGAATAAGACTGTACGCAGGATTGTACGTTACTTAGGTAGTCCTGGTACTATTAGGTGTTAATAAGAATATAAGTTTGTTAGTATTCGTTAGCCTGTGGACTGTGGGTGTTAGGACTGTCAGTGTGAGTAAGTCCTGTTAGTAAATTGTAGTATAGTTAGTATTTTTCCTATTCGAAGCCGGTTACAGATGCGGTGCTATCCCTGAGGACTGAGGTGGTCGCGCCTTGTACGAGGGTATCCAGCATCCACACCATTCCAACCGGCACACAATTGTTCAAACCCATTATTCCACGGCAGAAATGGGTGTGGCGGTGGTACCTCCAAGGGCGAACCGTGTACAGTGGGCCCACAAGGTCATACGTAGGTGTTCGTAGTGCAGTGTATTCTTAGCCCAGCTACACCACATCCCAGCAGTAACGATACGAGAGAACACGACCGCATAGCATCACGCAGAATAAGCTGGCTCCGATTGTAAAACCGGTTCCAGCCAACACATAAATTCTGCAGCCGCAGACGTGACGACCACTCTCTGTCTAAGTTCTATCCAAATTTCGACACTATTATGGATTCTAAATGGCACGATACTTAAACATTGCTTACAACTATTGCCAATTTCGAATCTGTATTTACCATTGTATTTTATTACTCTATCTCGTAACTTTAATCTTAGTTTTTATTTGCTAAGTTCTACAGCTCGTTGGCAGGATGGATAAGTAAAATTACCAGGGCAAACGAAGTTGTCAACCAAGTATTGAAACTTAAGAGGAAATGTGCAGGACATACCCAGAGCCTTGACATAAACGGATATACCCAGGCCGTGACCGAGTAGCTGGGAGGAAAAACGAAGACGACGGAAACTCTACAAAATATGGAGCCTACATAGTCAAGATCGGCGGCAAACTATGGTCCAGATTTACGGAACAAAGATGAAAGTGGAAGGAATTGGAGGAGGCTGCTACCGCAAATAGCGGTCCATACACCGAATACCATCAACTGACAAATACTAACCCCCCCCACCTAGATTATAAATGATTACTACTAACAAAACATCCACATCATTTTTATGCATATCCAAGTCTGTAATGTAATTAATAAAAGCTATATTCATAAAGCTTCATGCTAAAATATCTTCGTTAGTTTCTTGGTTTATATTCACGAGAAACGTTCTCTGTATTAACTCATGTATCTCGAGGAGCAAGAACACATAACCCATCCAATCTATACAGAGTACGCAGTCTGCGGTTCAGCTGGGATTGCGGTTTCAAGTTTTTGCATTGAGATTAACCTGCGTCTTATCTGCGAGGTATTTGCCCTTTTATCCTTCACTCTTTTATCTCGATATCAGTTTATTATTAAGCACTTCATAGATTGTACCCTTGCAATAATACTGTCCGTCCAACATGAGGCTCGGAAAGCAAACTAACTTATTCAAAGTCAAAGTTAGAGAGAGATGGAATGACGAATAAACCGGAAGGCCGAAGAAAAGACACACAATCTATTCATAGATTGTGTGAAAGATGATGATGCATCACAGAAAGGTTATTGCTGATGTCACATATATTATGGTAATATAAGAACAAAAGCAGGGTCATGCTGTGCGGACTTCATCAGACAAGAGCAGGCAATGCTGACTTATATCTTATATGTCCACATCATCAAATCTAGTTTGATTATAAAATTAATGTACCATAAAATCCAATTTGAATTGGCACATAATAGGGTACATGCCTGTAGTTAAAATTATCGTTCAGACATTCAATCTAAGTCCTTATTGCACAATAATATACTTAAACAGTTATTTAATAATATTAAAAAAATACATGCATATAGCCCATTTATAAATCATAGACAAGACGGAATAATACAACGTAGGGACGACCATTGTATGAAGGAGGCAGCGGCGGCTGCGCCTTCGCTCGGCCCCGCGAATAATGAACATTGTATCTTCCAGCAATCTGCATACTTATCGTATCCCACGTAATTACGTCAGCTTGTAAGCGAGCCCCACCCCGGCCGATACTGACATACAATATGACCTAATAATATATATTATTATTTCGGGTACCTACGTTTTAATGATAGCGCCGAGAATATGCCGAAGTCTTTTGATGTAGCTGCGATATACTCACCTAGTTTCCGAAAAAGTTTTATTTAAAGAATTTCAGTCGGCCTATCCTTGCCGAGTGATCCCCTGGTTTCTAGGCCGAGCTTGTAAAAATAGGAAGAACACTAATAGTGCGTGTGAGAGCTATAATTTTCTTTACGTGAATGCTGGAGATCTAGTGTATTTTCGCCTTAATACAACTTCACTGCACAGATTCAGTTCAGCTACCAAATGCTAAGAGTATTTTCTCATCCCCATTTTTCTCTCATATCACGCGCTTAAGTTAACCACGCAACTTCGCAAGTTCCTATTGCCACTTAAGCTGCGTCAGACTAATGAGTCCCGATTGTTATGCAAAATGCTCGAAAAAGTGACCCTCAATCTTTGTACCACCGTAACTTATACATACAAGCACTCATAATAGAAAGGCTATTAATCTCCACGCCAGGCCAAATTGCCAAGCACAAGGTATTTGAGGTCACTGACATTCATACAGACGAACAAGCAAACATACAAACAGATGGATCATACATACTTGAATAGCTTGCAACCATGTTTATGAAGGTCACAAAAATCCACAACATCTACACTTAGCCAATGTAGGGGTAGATATAATCGAAGCCGATAATAGAATAGAATTCTATTGCATAATCACGCTACAACACAGCCATATCTTGAACATAAACGGTGGTAAACAAAAAAGACATAATCGACATGAAATGATGACAGAAAACAACTACGAAATACGACTGAGCAAGCGCCCGCTGCTATGCTGCATTATTTATGTTTCAAAATAAATGCGTATCCAAATACTATGGAGTCGAGTGAAAAACCCTTCTTCAGAAGCCTAGGCTTACTAAGGAACGCCAGCTAAGATAAAGGATACACGAATTGTACCAATAAGCACTCGATACTTTCAAATGTTAACTTTGAAACCTATCCACGAGTGAAGTTTAATTTGCATGCCCGTAAGATACCCTTCTCCCATTCTCAATTTTTTCAGGTTTCGCGAATGACTTTGTAGTTAAAAGTGTTCTGTGATAGTTAACCGAGGGATAGATAGCTTGATTCTTTTACCGAGTAATATTCAAACTAAAAGAGATTCTTCAATGTTAATTACTTCTAGGGAATATCATTATTTCTATCTTCGTAGACGACAATATAAAAACAGAATTCAACGCCGAAAGTTATATTTATAATATTTATAGGCTGCAGAGCTACCGAACAAGAAGACAAACCACCGGATGGTAAGTGGTCACCGTCGCCTGTGAAGCCATGCCACCAGCAAAAAAAGTAACCACGAATCGAGGTAAAGCTTTTTTCTTTCTTCTTATTTTTGAAATCCTTACCCATGCTATCCAACGAAACCTCAGAAGAAATTTTACATTGTGAAACTGTCGCCGATTTCGAACAGCCATTAAATAAATTCGGACCGATTTATTCCGAATAGTCCTAGCCGAGCTACCTCGAGCCTACTTAATTGACGTATTCAGGCGGACAAACCGGACGAAACATTGCACGAGAACATCGGCAGAGTGAGCGAGCGCTCAGTAATAAAAATGGCCGCAAAACATAACGAATTAATTGTGGCGCCGCGGCGTATGTAATTTACGAATAAAACCAATACCGCGGCGCACCGGCCACCGGTGTGCTGGGAGAGACACTTAGCGTCGTTATGTAAGTGGTTCAAGGCGGGTCATTGGCAGCAGACACGGCTCAGCCACAGACGCTAGCCAGACGCGCAAAAAAGTGAAACCCATAATTGTTTCTCGAGAAATCACTAGCTCAGCGAGGCCCCTGAATAATGCAGCGACAGACGCGGCGTCAGCGTGTTAGCGGTGACGCAACCATTAGACGAAATGTGCGCTTCGGCGAATTCGCAACTCGCGGCCGGCGGGGAGTCGGCCAGGAGTCGGCGGGGAGTCGGCCAGGAGTCGGCGAGGCGTTTCGCAACGTTGCCTAACGGTCGCGGACAAAGGCGGATGTGTTGCCGGTGATCGATAGTGAAAGTGAAGCCACTTCGATATTCTATTTCCAGGAGTCCGCGAATAGCGCACAATCCAAACTGGGCGTTCGCTGCGGCGCTTTTGGAGTGCGATGACGCGTTTACTCTCGCTTCGTGCCCTTGCAGCTCGCGCGACGTTCTGCTACCGATTGAGTTACTTTGTGTACGCGCGTTCAAACTAAACTTCTCTTTATTTAACTTTCCTATGGCATTATTTCTCTCTATGTCAATTGCAGTGTGGTGACGGCAGAACAGAATACAACTGTCACCACCCCTCCTCTCCCTGCGGGTGTCGTACGAGCCGTCCGAGGGAATATAATCGAGAACGAGCGGCAGCATCCTCTGTGCAGCAACTACCGTCTACTACGATCACCGACCCGTCTGCCCAGTGTGGTGATTATGGGCAAGTCCTCCTATTTTTAGGAGAACTTTAGTTCAGCAGTTGACT
Organism: Dalla quadristriga; assembly: GCA_018245335.1. Classification (NCBI taxonomy): domain Eukaryota; kingdom Metazoa; phylum Arthropoda; class Insecta; order Lepidoptera; family Hesperiidae; genus Dalla; species Dalla quadristriga. The sequence continues at coordinate 7,304 of DWLO01001615.1, read as the reverse complement.
ATAGGCTGTTGATGATGATGATATGTCCATTAAAATCAGTAAGTAATGCTACTACAAGAATACTGGACATTACAAAATCATGGCATAAGTATTTGTCTGTGTACCCGATCCTTCCCGCCCCCTCCACCGATGATCCCAACTACCGCGACATTATACTTTTCGTTCGACCGACAAGTTGTCAATTCTTCTAGGTACTGGTTAATGGGCCTGTTGAACGACTTACTTACCGTCGTGGCCATGCGATTTAGTTGTAAGAGCATCATAAAAACACTCAATTCTTTTGTTTTCATTCTCGAATTGAAGGTACTTTTATGGCCCTTATGAACATTTGCCTTTGAATTTGAATGTATCGTAAGAGCTGTCATGTCGAGAGCATCAATTTTCGTCAAAACGGACGTTCACTCTTACGCCTTAGCTTCATTAGGCGTATGCAGACTGCAGAGCGAGAGCGTAAACGCGCCACTCGCACCTGGAGTGACCTGGACAGTTTAAACGCAGAGTCACAGTTCAGTATTATTGCTTCTATACGTCAACGGCCTTGAATTCCAACATGCCGCTGAAGGACCGAGCGATTTGAAAGATACATGGTCGCCATCCGACGCAAAGCGCATCGCCTGCCAGCTCCGCTGAACACTATGCATCAGTGTAAATATTGAAAAGTGAAAAATACGCTCGGCATACATGAATAGAAACTCGGACCCGGTTTGGCGCATTTGTAATCGCTTACTTGTGATTCTTTGAATCTTGATTCAGTGTTCCTCACGCAGTTAACTTTTACACTTTTTCAGACTTAGACGCCAGGATGCCCAAATTAAAAATACTAAGCTAAAATTTTCAGTACAATTTCAATTAAAATTAACACGAAAGATCGCTTCATTAAGAAAAATGTGAAACATGATTCATTTCCATTAGTCGCTTGAGACCTCGCCAATCGTTCTACAGACCCGATATTGACCAACTATCGCGCAAGCGACGCTCCTCTGTGTACGTGTGGTGTCCGTGTGTGTGCGCACGTTTCACCGCTACAGACGTTGGAAATGCAGAAATAAGCCGATCAAGTAACCAAGACATTGCAGGACATTTTCCTCCCACGTTTAGTTAGAGGTCTCCTTAGACCAACACCAAGAGATCCCCTTAGAAACCCCGACCGTGCTGGTGATCTCTGCACCTAGTTGCCAAAACAGTCAGAAGTTTTAAAGACTCTACTGAAAATCGGCGTTGCCGCTTTTCCACCGCAAATTTATGCTAAAACAGGGACACATTATTTTCAATTCTTTATTTTCCTTGTTATTTGTATGCTTGTCCTACTACTTTTGTCACCAAATAAAAATCTCTTTCGATCTAATTATTGCTATCAGTTGTCGCCACCTCATCTTTGAAGTACCCCGACTCTTTATTTAATGTCAGCATTACTTTATCCAAAGGAGAATATCCGAATGACAAAGTAAGGATATGTCAGGAGTGGTCAGGTGTTGGATGGTGGACGGACAGTTTCATGAGCGCTTTCGTGATTCTGAGGCCAGGGTAGGTTCTCGTTTTGGTCCTTGGCAAGCAGACGTTAAGCCTCGTTGGATAATGGATCGGGCGGCCTAAGATAAGACCTGTCACCACTTGGTTTGGCCGCTTACATGACCACCAACTAGAGCGTGGTGGAGTATGTTACGGGAAACACTCGTAGCTATTCGTCCAAGATCTGTATGTCTCGAAATCTGCGATATTTTTTTGGCGTGAGTTCCAGCAGCATGCAAGGCAGGTCAAGGTAAGGGAGATTCAATGCTTAGCGCATAATACAATTCTACTGACGCGACGGATACTACAAAACTTCTAGGTCATCGTTTATGGTTGAGGGTGGAGGGTGGAGTGTGGAGTGTGTAACGAGCAGTGTACAACCGTTTACTTTATAGGAATTTGGCTACAAGATAGTTAGTTTACAAAGTGATCTCCGGGCTAACCGCGGCGCCGCATTCGCTACACACACAAATGCCTCCGCCACAACCCTCTCGACGGGAAACCGCAATGTTTCAACACAGGTGCAAATTGCTTCTTCTGATAGCCGTCTGTCTAGATAGCGATTCAATTCCAGATGTTACGGACGCAGCGAACGGGAACGCAGACTGTGGCGACTTCCTGCCACTCGTAGACGTCATGACAAAACTGAATCATCCGTGAAGTTTTCTTCGCAACTTGCATTTACTAATAAAAATCGAAGCCGCGCCCTGCTACTGCAGCCTATTGACGCCGAAAAGCCCGTAACCACAGTGCTGATGCCCTAATGGAAGATAGTGCGTTGCTTCCAGGGACCAGGTAATCGGGTTGAAAGGTTAACCGCTTATATGTTTGAACAGCCGCCTGCCACAGCCACGTTCTTGCCAATCCAGTTAATTATTCGGCTAATTAAAGCTCAAATACGGGTTATTGTAATGTTTACCTAACCCGAAATATTGCATGATTAAATCCGCTAGTCGTTTAACCCTCCCCAGGTTACTACCGGACTCCTGAACACTTCAAAGGACGCGTCGTTGTTAGTACACTTTCAACTGTACCTTTATGGCTGGCACACGAAAATGGTTTCAAGGAAGAGTCGGGATACAATCGCCTCTCCTGTAGCAGCTTTTCGTAGTATCATCATATGAGAGAATACCGCACCGACCCCGACCAGCCCGTTAAAGTTAACTTATACATTTCGCTGGTTCTGCAGCGTTTCATTAACACTCGACTTCATCAGCTGATCATCGTACGCCAACCGGTTCAGTTGGTTACCTGCTGGAATATCCGTCAGACTTCTGGGCGCAAAAGGGGTAAAGGGAACGCATTATTATCAAACCTCAAAGATGCTTAGGCCTTTGAGTGGGTGTGGTATAAAAATTAAAAACTGTTCGTGCATCCGCGCCTTTCCTATTTTTTACTCCCTACTGCAGATAAAGTTGATTTACTCAAATAATATAAAGGTGTTAATAAATGTAACGACTTACTTACTTACGTAGGTACTTAAGTGATAGCATGACGGCAAGCAATAGTGGTTATGGAGCAGATATATTTGGCAAGCTGCCAATAACCCTGTTTGCATTTCTAATGAAGTAATAAAAATATTTTCTTAGATTTATTTATAAGTCCTGGCTGTACCGTGTACTGTGTAAGTGTAAAATCAAAATAACAATAGTAAATGAAGGGTTATAATGTAAGTTGGGTTCCTATTGTGCTATTTAAAAAAAGATTTTTATAAGTGAGCTAAATAAAACAAATATACCAATTTCTAGAATCAGTAAGTACAATAAACTTGCAACTCGAATAGCGGATGACACCACAAAAAACTAAACCGACATCAATTCCATGATCCAAAAGTTTTAAAAAATGTTCCGAAAATGCCAAAATGTAATGGCTGTCCATTCTGTTTTTGTACTTCTGTACTTCTCTTTTCCTGTAACTGTATAACCAACTTCATTTAAGTATAAACCTGAGCATCTCTCCATCACCTAGGGATGACTGGCAGAGAATGCCAACAGGCAATTAATCAGCGCCCTTGGTAAAATCCCAAATTTAAGAATCTAAGAATAAATACTAATAACAATAATAATCTCCCTCACAGAAATAATTCTGGTATTTAATAGTAAACTCCATTAGATTCCCTTTAATAATTTCTGAGTGACTTTCTTATAACTATCATAATATTACCAGGAATAGCTTTTAGACAGGGCACAAAAAACTGAATATATCAAAGCCCCTTGTCATGTTGTCTTCCCTAAAGGGAACAGGTGTAATGTTACATTATGTATGTATGTAAAACGGAATTCAAATTGGACCAGTTTGAATACATAGATTTTAATACATACAACTGTCTGCAATTTCAATTTCTAAATTATCATGACCTACTTATTGCTGATACTAAGCTGTATACATCTCTTTGTCCTCTTAAGACACGTTGTGGCAAATGCCACATAAAATTAAAATAAACCTATCACAGGCTTTTCTCTACAGTACTTTTGCATTGGACCAGGGTGAGATACCGATGACCTACCTACGTTATGGTGTTATATAAATAGACACCTAAACATAATCAACTGTTTCTAGAAATTTTGTTTGTCCGTCTGTTTGCATTTTTTTTTGTCATGAATTGGCTATGAAACTGCTGAACGGTTGTTTTATCCCAATATCTAAAACAGGTTTTTATGATTATGTACCTCAGTCTCTACCCCTTTTCACTGTTAAAAATGTCTGTACGTATAGATTTCATGTGGGCAGCTACAATCTCTCCCTAGTTTCAAATATGATTCCAACGGGATTCTGATAATTGTATGTCCGAGTTTTACAGGCTCAAGACATCATGTTAAAAATGTTGTTCAAGGTATTATTGAATATTGATAACATACTTCCACCTACTCCAACCCAATCTGTGCTACCTCACATTGAAGGAGAATACTATGTATTGAAACAGCTTGGTATGTAGATACGTACATAGTTATACAGACTGATTATATGCTTACGGTTAAATTTATGTGAAAATGATGAAATTAAGTAAAACTAAAAACAATCCCGATAAACGTGTTATAGTTTTGCAAGTACAGTCTAAGTATGGTGCATCCACACAGGATAGTGATGAAATCTATTATATTATGATGTTGTCACTGGTTACTGCCACTTGCGGGACCATCTGAAGGGCAGCTGAACTTGACGATGATTACAGAATTTACACTTTACCTGTATCAGTTTATTGTTAACAAGAACAATGACACTTCAGGACAGCTGAGCCACCATCACGGATAGCCAAAATCACTAGTCCACACACTGTTTTTATTACCATGAGTATGAAGAGACTAAGGTACAAGGTAAAGTAACAAACAGCTATGTTGAGTTATTCAGTGGCCACTGCTGCCCATAAACACTGGGCAAATAACTTGGAATGGAGTATGAGATAGGACTTTCCTAGTTGGTTCAGGTAGTATTAGTCCTATGCAAAATTAGTCATAGACATTGATACTCCTAAGGACTGATTGACTCTAGTAGACTTGAAGTGTAACACAAATCACTTGTAAAACTTAAGAGCATAAAATGGGCACAGTGGTGGTACTGCCCCAGGCGAATCGTATACAGTTTCCATCAGCTGGGTACTTGCTTGTCACTTCACAGCTGTCAGTCCCTTTGTTCAAGTCTTCTCTGGATGACATGTCAAAAGTGTAAGAAATCCTTTGTCTTGAGTCGAGTCCAGCACCACTGGGCGATTACACAACAACACTGGCACCACAACACTGCAGCGCTGCGGGCGCCGAGCGCGGGGCGCCGCCGGCGGGCGCGGGGCGCAGGAGAACAAAGAAACACAACACTGGAGCTTTTGAACAGCTGATAAATTTTTCAAGAAATCGCGACGAGGTCAGGGAGGGTGGGAAGCACACGCGCGTCAGGACGTAATGCGATTAGCGAGGTCAGTGGGTGACAACGGGAGCGTCCCGGGGCGGCCACTGACCTGCCATGGTGTGGGCGTCCGCCGGTTCCGGGGCGCGGGCCGGCTCCGCCGCGCGCTTCGCCCTCGCCGCGGCTCCGGCTGCTGGCGCTCCCGACGACGGGAGGTCGCTCGCGAAAAAATCGATAGGTCGACGACCTCCACCGGCCGTCCCGCCGCCCCGGCCGGGCCGACCGCAGCCGCCCGTCGCCGCGCGCCCGGCCCGCGCCAGCCGCCCGCCGAGGCCTCAATACCGGAGATGCGACAGACCCCAATTCGCCATTTTGAAACGGGAACAATGAAATATTTACTTTAGAAGGTTCCGAGGGCCGAGCCCGTCTTTCGCGATTCTTATCGGAAGCGGCGCGAGGCGATGGGCGTCCCGGACGCTACGCCGCTGTAAATAAATACGTACTCTGACTAGAAATTCCCTCGTCACCGCTGCCGATATCCGACATCTCAATCCACACCGAATTCTACAGGCACTCCACCGATCTTTCCGGAGCCTCTCAGACAACTCAAATTGTCTATGTTTTAACTTCAAACGAGACTTCAAATCTAAACTATCAAAGTTAGACTGTCTATGGTGACCTTTTGCTATCTGTATAGAGTTGTCACGCATAATTTTATAATAATATTTTGAATTAAATTACGGAAATAAAAGTTTATAAAATTACATTATTCAAACATAATTTTACAAAACAGAGATATTTACTTTAATTTTAAAAGTACATACTGTTTTGACATTTACGCTCATGACAATATAATAATTATGACGTCGCCCATAGATAATATAACGTTGAACCAATAAAGGTTGAAACTGAATCGTTGATGCTTTGAAGGCCAGTAAGGCCTACAGCAACCGTCTATTCGAAAAAAAAGTGAGTGGTACATGTGTAGTGATTCAATAGTGTGCTCAACAGCGGCGCGCGGCGGAATGTACGAAAATCTATGGTTGAAGCTTGTAGGTACAATGGAAAGGTAACAATGCAAACATACCTAATACTCCTGGACTATGAGTTCTGATTTTGAAGTCAAAATTAATTGCTTGCAGTCGCATCAGAACCGTAGATCGAGATTATATTCTCGATCTACGCATCAGATCAAAACGATACGTCCTCATATAATGTCTTTATCAGTCCCTATATTTTATAAATGACCACTAACAAATATAAGTACTGTGCTAATAAATAAAAGACTACCAGCACAACCTATAAACTATTTATGGTGATGCTATAAAGGCCAGTAAGGCGATCAACAACTACCCATTCGAAAAATAAAGAACATTTTAATTCGATAATCCACTATTTCGTAATAATACTATATTTCATTATGCAGTTCTTGTTGTTACACATACATGTAATATTTCGACCAAGTCAGGGCGCCATCGCACCAGTGCAGAAATGTTGGCACATTCTAACACAGACAATAATAATATGTTTTAACATTTTCAATGATCGTAAAAGTATAGGTACACTTTTGAAAAATGTGATTCATTAGCATTATTGACAATAAATTACAAACATTTTAGATAGTCCGATAGGTAGGTATATTAATTTTCGCATATCGTTCTAGAAAAAAAGAGCGAAAAGTATTTGTAATTGTTCCGGCCATTTTGCCATGTCAAAAATTAGATACCTATTATGACAATAATAAATATGTTCAAATTTCCATAATTTTACTGTCAACGATGATAACGTTTGGGAGAACGCGGCGGTCGTGCTTGTTTTGTTTGGCTTGCGTTTGACAGGTTTTAGATGTTGTAGTGCAATTGATTGGTGTATTGTTGTGGTTTTTCGTTTTAATATTGTGAATAGGTTTGTTCTTCTTCTTTCGGGTTGCTTGCCGAGGGAGGAGGAGTGGATATGTT
>DWLO01001614.1:0-14458 GCA_018245335.1 Dalla quadristriga | reverse complement strand
TATAAATTCGAAAGTTTTTCCGGATGGACGCAGCGCCGCGTGGAAGCGCCGAAGAATGCCAGAATTTTGTGACAAATTTTTTTTGTTATTCCTCATTAAATTGTATATTTGCATGGCCGTTTCCATCGTCTGCCTGAATGTCTCCACAATAACAGATACAAAAATAATTATGAAAAATTCAATAGTTAGACATGTTCAAGGGCGAGTTCATTGTCAATTTTCTTAGACACAAAGTACAAACTAAGTAGGTCTATCAGAAGGGTGCCGTAATAACATTTTAGATTAGACAGTGACTCTGTGATCTGTTATTGTACTTCGTTACACTTTGTCCGAGTGACCCTGTAGGTACACTTGGTTGCTGACTTCATAAACGAGTAATCCATCTCATATCTAATAGTTGCCTGTTTGTTATTACCACAACAATTATGCGACAATTACCGACAAATAATCCATTGCCAGGTACCTAAGTCCAGAGGGGTCGATCTTGCTAGCTACAACTCCTTAGCAATTTTTTTCAAGCCTGGCCTCATTTGATTATTACAGGTTATGGCAGATTTTAATAACATTAGACGCGAGATAGTTTCGTAAGCATCGGCCGATATTGGTCATGCAAATTGCTGATCACTAAAAGCAATGACCGTTTGTGCTTTACATTAAACATAAGTACGACATTTTTAATAATTTAATTTTCATTAGCATCTCGTCATTATCATCTTGATGTCAGCATTCCGTTCATGATGCAGAAGTTTCGGCAACAGTTTACCTCTAGCGGCGGTAAAATTGATATTTGAACGGATTTTGATTTATTTATTCTGTACTGCACTTGACAGTAGAAACATAGTTCTACTCACAGCCAACACCAACATCCACAGTTATACCACAGTAAAACCCTGGAATTAATAAACGTAAGTATTTATTACTTCCACGGCTAAAACTCATCAGACTAAGCAGTTGGATATAAAAAAATGCGGGCAGCAATGAGCCCTTAGCATCATTAAGGAAGCAGTGCTGGGGCATTTGCATGAGGAAATTAATTTGAAATCCATATAACATTTTTATTTAAGTATACCTACTTAGATATTATAATTACTTAATTACAACCAAAGAGCATAATTTGTTGTTTGATAACAGATGTGTTTAAAATACTGCGTAAAAGCGACGCGGAGGCGTCGGGAGAGACATTTGCAGGCATTATCACTAGTGTTATATACCTTTATCTAGGCCAGACAGACATCGATAGCGTAACTAGGCCAGGGGTCAGCTTATTAGGCGTAGTTCCTTTGATATCCAAAGATCATGCCGATCTCTGGCTTATAGAACTCTGAGTTATTAAATCAGTGCATTGCCAAATATAGTCATTATAACTGTAACTATAACTGTAATAAGTATCCAAATTATTGTAAGACAGACTTATTATAATAAACCTAGGCAGATCAGTGTTGCCAGTGATGACTTATGGATCCAAGACGTGGTCCATTACCATCGGCCTCATTCGGCAGCTCAAGGTCACTCAGCGCGCACGGTATTTCGCTACGCGACCGAATTTGCAATATTGAAACCTAGACGAACAGAAGTTACCGACATAACTCGCAGAGTTAGCAAGCTCCAGTGGCAAGGGCAGGCCACGTCATTCGAAGGACTGATAACCGATGGGGAAGAAAGGTCGTCCAATGGACACCACGACTCGGAACAAGGCGCACTGGCCCTTCGACAAGGTAGACTTGACGACCTGAAGAAAACAGCGGAAAACCACTGGATTCCGAGGGCAGAAGACCGGTTGGAGTGGCGTTGATTAGGAGAGGTCTATGTCCGCCAGTCGACACCTAAAGGCTGATGGATGGATGGCTGGATGAAGGCAGATTGTAAACAGCCGAACTATTGTGAACGAACGGCCCGCGATGATGGCGTCAATTAATGGCCCAAAGGCTAGCCCGTGGGGTTTAGCTAGCTCGGCCATGGATAGACCGGACACTGTAGCGAGGATACCAAAGACCCGTAGACCGCACCTAGTACCCACGGAAGGATGTGGCCTTGAATGACCAACTTATGTTGTTACTTAATGTTGAAAATCAGCAGAAGTAGAGACTAGAAAGCAATGGCGTTTACTTGTGTCGGAGACCAAAAATGTTTGCACAGCTTATTATAATACATTTTTTTTTCGTATGTGACCAAGATTGCAAACAAGCATGCAGCTCCACCCAGCCGCTGCCGCCCGTGACATCTGTAACATACCTCGAATAGGACCGTAAAAGGATCTGGGGACGTAAAAAGAACTGGAGAGAAGCCAGAAGCCAGCCAGAAGAGCCTGCGTTGAGCCAGAAGAATAAGTTTACTAGAAATATCACGAATTACCTTTAATTTGATGTAGCGGATTCCAAGCAATATTTTATCCGTCATTAAAGGCCATTTTGTCTCAATCATTTCCTGAACACCTTAGTTTGAAGACTGGGTGCATTAAATTACCAATACCTGTTTCATAAAATTACACCCGTGGTTTACGTAACTTATCGAAGAATTACGGGTAGGTACTTACTGGATAAAGTGCTAGCGCTACATAAATTCAATGTCCTATCATCAACAGCCTATAATAGTCCACTGCTGAACTAACGGTCTCTCCTAAAAATAATCTCCTAATAGTCCCTCGTACAGGCTGAAGGTTTGTCACAGATGTCCATCGGAGACAGTGGCTGGTGGAACTGCATGCCCACTTGATATACTCGTACTCATAACATAAACATTTAAAAAACCGTCTCGTGGAAAGATTTACTTTAAAAAAGAGCCTTTTAGTGCCATTCTAGATATAATAGTTATAAAAGTTAACCATACAACGCGGTTTCATATTTTTTAAACAAACAAACATTATAAGTGCATTTCTTGGGATAAGGAGGGAGTCTGATGTGCTACTGACGAGTTTAATATTTTTGCTGTGAGTACGTACTAAAATAAACTAATAATTTTGGATTAATATTACGACATTGAGATTCTTTTAATTGTGAGGTTCTAATTGTCGTCATCATGAATCATTTTGTCAAATAACAGTTAATATTTGTACACCATAACGGTAGGGTAAGCGAACTTTTAATCTTATTGACCACCTATAACACGTAACCTTATTCAACAAATAAATATTGTGAACTATGAACTTGGAATTTATCCTGAGAAGCTTTTTACCAAGCCTTCACCATTTACCGTTTATACCTTTATCTTTGCTTGAGACCAGTTAAGAGTTTAACACTGAACTGATTGGCGTATTTTGATGAACAAATTGTCCTACTTAGTCGCACCGGGCTGTCGATTTAGCGGGAATGCAGTAAGTATGGCAGAGCCGACGCAATCTCTATTTGAAAACAGCCTTTCTTCCATCAATTATTTATCACCTTCTGAGAAATATGGACGCGATGGAGGTGACTCCAGTGTCCGGTTTAAACGGCCAATAAAACAGACATTAGAAGCAAACAAACCGTATCAGCGAGATTTGCTCACAGTATTCCTTTGAAAACAATTTGTAGATGGACTACCTATGTACTATATATAAAGACAGTTTACTACCTATATAGTACACTGTCAACTCTCGTCGCAAAAAATTTACATAAAATGTACATATTGTATATGTATCAAATACATGAAATTTTACTTTACATTACAAATATATTTCATACAATATCGCTGCTTTGTTCAGCAATGTAGAGTTGTAGAGTTTTACTGGAATCTAGTCGAGTAAAACTCTACATGGTTGAACAAAGAAACGATATTCCATGGAAGACATTTATAACTTAAAGTAAAATTTCTTGATATTACAATTACGAAATGATAATAATCGCGATAATGACAGATGTCATGCTGGTAGCCCGCTTAGAAGTGAACTAAAGTCAAGCGCTACAGATGACATCCGTACGCGCTCATGTCGTTTTTGGGGTGGTAGGTACTTCTATGGTTTTGATCTAAGTTTTAATGTCTATGGTGACAGATGCTGATAGATCAAAAAATAACATTACGCAATGAGGACATTGTGGAGGTACCTAGGTATTATTCAATAACAACGCTTTATAAATAACAATAAAAGTTAACGGAAATAAATCTATATTTTGTTGTTGTCATTAGGAAGATATCGTTACATACAATGTAATCTTGGGAGACATTCAAAGAAATAAAAAGGTTGTTCCTCCCACTGGTGGGCATTGGCCTTCTGCTAGTGTACAGTGCACTTACCAGTGTTATACAAGGTACTATGGAATCACATAATATGTAATAGACTCTACATTTGACGTACTCTACCTCAGTAAACAGTCGACGTAAAGTAAAATAATTAATTTAGTCGAAAAACAGACGACGGTTTGTAACACATTTCATCATTTACGTTAATTTGATAAACTGTTTAAAATCATTTAAATTCTAAGCGCAAACTAAGTAATTTTCTAAATCAATGTGAATCTTGTTCAGCGCTTCTTACCATCGATAAACAAGAGATGTGTTATATTGGGATAGCTTCGTTTGTCTGTCTGTATTCGAGTTCGTCTGCCTGAAAGATCGTAGAACAGAATAGTAACAGAAGCTCCAATTTCAATGCGTATTTTTTGTTTAAAAGCTTTTTACGCGCGACTACTGTTTCCAATGCAGTAAATAGTTTTTGAAAATTTGATAGTCTAAATCGTTTTTATAAATTACAACGCATAAACAATCTACTAGTACCTACTTACACACCTACTGACCATACAAATATTTGGATTCAATTTTACGTGGATATAATAATGCTAAATGTAACATAATGATGATTTATGTGGCTTACTTTCTTATTCACTGATGTTTGTACATAGTATATTATTATGTACAATGTACGTCGCTGACGTCACTTAGGGATATTAAAAATACCTTTTTGATCAAAATTTAGCATGGATTGTTGGATGGAATAATAGAAGATATTGATTATTCGCTAGTCAAACGCTTACTATTCTAAGCTACGAGCACATACATCAGTACGAATCGAATCGCAATGAAACAGCAAACATAAAATATTTCCCCTGCCGCACTGCCCAACTGAAACCGCAGCACGAAAACTTACTACTATAAAAATCTAGACTTTACACACTACTCGGTCCGAGGACCCTGTGGACACTGTCATGCAAATACTGTTTATTATCTGTGCCATCTATTGACTATGAAGAAGGTTCATATTTCATTCTGTTCAAAATGACAGCCTAGTCTCAAAAGTTGTTGTTTGTAGTAATTAAAAAAAAGTGCATACAAACTAAATGAAAAATAAAATAGTCCACTACCAATGGCATTGTATTCAACAAATCGTTTTTCGTTCGTACGCAGTCGTTTATACCATTACAATAAATGGATAATACGATTGACTACTCCGTGGCGCGTTGGTCAGTGACCCTGACTGACGAGCCGTGGGTCCCGGGTTCGATCTTCGGCTGTAGACATTTATTTGACAGTTGAATGTTTGTACTCGGGTCTTGGGAGCTAATTTGTCTGTCACTAGTGCCGGAGTGTGTAAGCGTTTTACCACTAACGGATTCGTGAGTGTTCGACACCACTAATTGGACCGAAACTAGTCGGGCGATCCCGATAAATCAACGCGGTGAGTATAGCCTAATATAGTGGGTAAGCCACTCATAATGCGCTTATTAATAAAAATTAGTTTATATATTCAAAATGTTAGCGCGTAATACTTCACGACCAAATCTTGTTGAGATACCGCCACGGCAGGTTCTTGCGTGAAGCCTACTCCGCCTTGTAGGGCCGGTGAGATCTCACAAGTCCTCGCAATTACAGAGAAACCAGCCTCACGCCCTTAGAGAGAAACCGCAATCGAACTTGGATACCTTAATGACGGAAGTAGTAATACGTAAAAGTAATTAAAATAAAACGCCTAGTTATCTTAAAACCAATCTTTTATTTTGTGCTTAGATATAAAGAGCCACTAAACTCACTTAAATTACACTGTCACTAGACATTATATATAAATATTCGCAAACTATTTTATAAATTAATCCTTCGTTAATGGAGATCTATCTCAAACATAGAACTCAATGTTAATACAAGCTTAGCAATATCACAGAAACGTTAAGTTAGTGTTTTATCCAATTACTACCTACTTACTACTTCTTATTTAATATTTATTTTTTATTTTTTAATGTACTGCCGTAACACAAAAAAATATTTAAAGGTCTTTCTCTCCTGCACTTATCCATAAAGTAATGGTTCCTAGCTGACGTCAACCCCACCTGGGAATGCTTTTGATTGTTTAATTTTTTCTTTATTATATCCGCAACGCAAGTTTAAAACCTATACGCAAGGCTAGGTACCTACCTAGTTAATGGTTAATAAACTTTCTTTTATTGGCATCTGCCAATTAAATTGTATATTCTAAAATTCACTGTTTTACAAAAACAAAATGCAACCTTATTTTATTTATCTAAAAAATCAGAAATTATTTTTAAAATGTTAATTAATAAGTTAACGACAAGCAACGTTATCCTAATTCATTAAATACATATTTTTAATTACCTTTTAAATATCCACGTAAAAGAACTTAACAACTAAACAAGTACATTCTATAAACCAGAACTAAGTAAACGAATAAATAATATTAATTTAAAATCATAACTCACTTTTGTGCTTCGAGTGATTCTTCCACATTTTTCTTAACAGCGTCGTCATTGTTAAAATATTCCTCGGTTTACTTTTTATAAAAATTAAATAGAATAAAATAATTTCAATTTTAAAATTGGAAGGCAACTTTTCCCGCGCGTCGATCCCAGATAACTGCAACGCACGCGCTCCACCCTCTACAGAATATGGACCCAAGATCCGAGAGATTATAGACTCTTGTAAACATAATAAAGTATATGATCGCACTTCGATAGTGCGCAATTTGTTACGCACTTATGTCACAATATTAATATATATTGAAGCTCCATTTGGTAGTGAACGTGACCCAAATAATTAATATCTACTAATTCTAGAATTTATTTGAATTCATTAATAATTTTAGTTTAGTCTTTGAGTATTTAAACAGTGTTTAAATAATAATTGTGCATCTCTAACCCTCCTTTCATGTCTCCCCTTAAAGTCCGCTCTTGCCCAAAGGTTGTCTGGAAGAGATCGCTATTAGCAATCCGATCGCCTTTTGCATACTCGTTGTTATTTAATCTTTAAACTCAATATATTCTTTTTATAGTGTGCAAAAAACTATAATATGTATTGTATTGTAACATCCATGTAACTCTACATTCGCAAACAATATTTATTTAACATCCTGTTTATCCTAGTTCACTAATAATGTTTACGTGGTTTTAAGTATACTAGAAGGAAACTGATTACCTACCTAGCTTAAAATAGCTTAGTAGGTACCTACCTACACCTAATGGAATGTTTATGCATTGCTTCACTTTCATTTATTTTCTCACTCCATAAATATAAATATACAGTAATTTACCGAACATTCAATGTAAACGTGTAAAATGTGTGTAAATAAATAAAGTTATTAAAGCAGGTAAGTACATACTTTTTAAAAGCTATCGGACGGAATATTTAACTGCTTGGTAAGATAAGATAATCAATTTATTTGCTAGAACTAAGTGCAGCAAGGTGGTATACATTAAAATGTTGTGGTATCTTATGCTCTGCCACTTTGGGCGTGCTTAAAGTACGAAATGAGAAATCAAACAGCTCATATGCAGCTGATGCAAGCGGGCGCGTTCGTTGATGTAGCGTGCCTGATGCAACACTCGAGCTTAAAGCTATCAGGCCGACCGCTTGTCACCCTGCGAGTTTTTACCTCCACATAATTACCGTTTAGTGTCCCAATGCCCCTATAGAATGCCTGTACCAATAATATTTAAGTAAAGATGACGTATATCCATAGTGCGCAGTTTTCTAAATTGCACTGCTATGACATGCCAATTGCCTAGGTACATGTTTTTTTATAGACAATTGCTATTGGCCCTACCGCCTTTACATCGCTCGGTGGTGCGTTGGTCAATGACCCTGACTGACGATCAGAGGGTTCCGAGTTCGATCCCCCGTCTTTCACGACGCCGACCGACGTCTTTTAAGTTCAAATTTGCACGAAAAATCAGATTTATGCGATACCATTCGCATCGCTTTGCGTTACGCAATTCAGCAGCAGGGCAGACATTTATTGAATGTTTGCACTTGGGTCTTGGGCGTAAAATTGTGCTATTACCTGTATGCGGGGTGTGAGTAAGTATTTATTTATTTATAACAAATTAGTATATAGCTAGCCTGTACACCATAAACATGTATTGAAATAATCGCAACAAAGATGAAATAGGTACCATGTTGATTTATTTGCTCAATAGTTTTACTTGCGTTGACATATTTCGTCATTTCTATACACCCAGAGCGCGCGATGGTAAAAAATGTTTGGCTGCGAATGTACCTACGCGTGGTGAACGGTAAGTAGATATCTCCGGCATGCAAGTTTCCTCTCCATGGTTTCCTTGACCGCGCACATATCTCCAAAAAGTCTGATAAGCGTGCCTGGGGCGCAGATCAGGATTGAATAGTTTTCGATTTAAAAGAAACTTTATAGCATAATTTATAATCAAGCAAACGAGCATGCAGCCCCACCATCATTACATTGACATTAAAATTAAGATCAATACTCAGAAGAATAACTAAAGCAAGATCAATAATTAAAAATGAAATATACTATTTACAATAATTTACTTGACACCTAAAGACATTCGACCGTTTTTAGATTTTTGTCTGCATTTTTTAGTCGAGAATAGCCTCCGATACAGCTTAACGGATTTTTATCAAATTTTTAGGGATTTCAGAGGGTACACTAACTTACCGTATAGGCTATTTTATCTCAACATCTAAAAACTGTTTTTTCTACCCCTTTTCACCGTTCCGTTCTGTATTTCGGAATTTCATGAAGTTGAATTCGCGTGCACTCTCTTTTGAAATAAAACAACTTCGGTATCTTCAATACTTTATATAAAAAGAATAATCATGTAAGTACTTACTCAAAGTTTTACTTGTAACAATTACATCATCGGGGATATGTATGTGAGCATGTCACCATACATACATCACACGATGTACTTAATAAATCTTGTAACAATCGTTATTACAAAAATACAAATAAAAGGCGAGGTCTGTGTAACATCCGCGACAAATGACTTATTACAGTACATACTCTTACATTAACTTTATTATATTCTCATTATCCATCTCATAGAACATCTATAAAATTCTAAGGGCCTATCCATACAAGGCGGGCCACGGTGCGATGTCCAACAAGTCTGCAATGGAAGCAGTCTTAGACAAATGAACGAGCTAATACAATTCAAGTCGGCAGCTGTTGGCACAATATGTGGTTGCAAATTCCCATGTTTTTTCCAGTAGCATCAACCTTCAGAGCCGGTGGTATATATAAAAAATATTAATTACAAACGATGAATATATTAATACAATATAATAAACAATTAATTCATCTGAATCTGCTAGGATCTGAGAGGGCGAGTAGGACTCACAAGGACTGTCAAAGTCCTCAGGGGTTACATTGCTACACTATGTGATCATGCTTCAAATAGGACTAAGTTTGTAGTCTGGATTATTACTAACACAATAATTGGACTTACAAATCCCATTCCTATATCCTAATGGCTGGTTAAATGGCTAACTGTTGACATTAAAAACACATGGCAAAATTATTGTGTTGACAAGTGGGGGGTATTTACATGTTTTTAAAATGTAACCATTGTAAAACAGTTGGTCAAATTGCTATAAATTACACAATCAGTTACACCATAATAATATTACCCACCCTGTGTGGACAAACATAGAATCTGCACTCTGTTTGATTAAGCTTAAAGCTACGAACAAGTATGCCTAAACTTGCACTAATATTAATATATAATTATTCTGTGGTTTATAGGTAAGGCAACATATTATGATTATGCTATGTATTATTTTATTATTACAGTGTCTTTCATCTTTATTGTAAATTCTCACTTAGCTAAATATTTTAACTGTGGTTTTATATCATAGGGCTGCCGAAAATAATTGAGTGACAACTGGACACATAATATGGAATAGATTTTGAAAAATTTAAAGTATCAATTTCATGTCAAGGAGTCCTAAAACACAATGTCAAGCTACGATCATATGGAATCTATAGGTCTGTTATTTTTACTTAAAATGATAAAGGCCATTGTTCAAAATTAAACCAAATTTATTTAATAATTATTTAAATGTGGAATATTTCAATTAATCGTAGTAGTAAGCTTTGAGCATATCGCTCCTCAATATTATTCTTGATTGTGTCATCTTCACACCATTTTGGAAATCGCAATCAAGGTCTGCTATAATGTGAAATGTTTCCAATAATTATAATATAAGTACTTAGTACCTAAACAGTATAAAAGAAACGATGGCAAATTATATAAATTTATAACTACAAAATATTAACAGTATGTTCCCAATGTTAATGGATACAAAGGCAATGGCTCCTTAGCCTACTTAGAATTCCTGCATGATTAAAAGTTAATTTAGCTCTCATATAAAAATCTTATATTTTGCTATCACTATACTCTTATACCTATAAAGACTACATGGCAATATTTGTGCTCCTTACATCATTGACTCATGTTATATATTAAATATAAGTTTAAAATCATACCACATATTATGTATTTATTGTGAAAAGGGTACATAATTGATTACCTACTTATCAAACAATTAAAATTCATTCAAATTATGTAATTTTGTACAATAGATTAATAATACATAAAAATTCAAAATAGATATTATACATATTAATGTACCCTTTTGCACTGAGGCACATATTAACTTACTTTTATGAGCAGGCCAGAAGCAAAACTTTACAACAAAAAAATAACAGTCTTACACCAGGTTGAGATCATGTTGAGATGTTGAGATCTCAATTTATGTCAATGCAATGTTTGTGTATGCTGTTTTTGGTGCAATAAGGCATGAAAACAACCAACAACATTGATTGAGACCAGTTTCATCCGGCTCATGATTGTATGTAGTTGAACATAGTACAATTACAAACAAGCATCAGGTAGGATATTAAAATGTTATGTAGCATTAACTTATAATACATTTTTACTCTTACAAATACTGACAACCAGAACATGACCATTAAAAAATTACATAGCAAAGTTTTATTTGGTGTTTGTCTATTTCTTTACATTTACATTATGTTATATGTAACTAAAAGATTAAAAATAGTATTTATTACCTTGTATTCTTTGATCATGATGAATAAATGTTAACAAAATTGTAATATGTAGGGAAACCTACATATTTGAGATAGTTTTCAATACTTTGGCATAAGTGGAATGGAATCTTCTACCAGTGCCAATGAATGCTGTAGTTCACGAAATTAAGTGGCATCAAATGTTTTGAAGTTTTTTGGCTTATTCTTTATAAAAATTCCAACTAAGTAAAGTACATACCTACTTATTCCTTGCAAAATATATTAATTTGAATTAATCATTTAACACTTAATAACATTAACAATTTGTTTGATGAATAGGAATTACTTATCATTATTTTACTAATTCTATTAACCTATTTGTATTATTTTAAATATTTATAGGCAGAAACAAGTAATTATGATATAGTTATTGCAAGTATAAAATGTAGGCTAAACCGACTAAGATTTCACCTCTTTCTTTACATTAACAGTCTTATCTGCAGGTTTTCCATTTACGGTTTTAAGTATCAATCATTTTTTCTTTCGGTCCTGTGTGCACTTGGGGCAGTACCACTTGCCTTTGGGTTTAATTTTAAGATCAACACAGGCAAAATGGAACCACTCAATGGGACAGTCGGGGTTGTCACAACCTATCATCTCACCGTAAGACACTTGATGACACAGGCAGTATGTAGGCTCGTTGGGGTCCACCGGCATATCCAGCACGTCACTGGGATGCGCCATGCCAGCCACGGAGTCCAAATCCGCGTTTTCTTCCTGCTCCTTTGCAGTATTAGTTGTGGTCGTCGTCCCTTTTCTCTGCGCCTTCTTTTTGGCGATAGATCGGCCGCTCGCGACCGCGTCGTCTTCGCTGGAGGCGCCCGCGCGCTTTTTCTTGCCCGTCGCCGCTGCTGCCTTCTCGCTCCCTTTATGCTTCTTCCTACCTTTCTTAACAGTAGTGGTGTTAGTTTCCTGGTCCGCGGCCGCCTGTTGCGCGACACGCGAACTCATTACTTTCTCTTGAATTTCGGATTCGAAGCGCGCGAGGTCAGAGTCAAGGCGGCGTATGTGTTTATCGACCAATTCGTACGTCTGAATGGCCAGCTGCACCTTGTCATCGCCGTACTCTTTAGCCTTGTTAAAAAGACCCTGTATGGTGTTAACCTTCTCCTTTTTCGTCTCTTCATCCATTTTAGGAACATTTGGCAATAATTCATCTGCCATAAGATCGATTGTCCTCATTAGTCCATGCGCTCTGTCGTCGAGATCTCGCATCAGCTTGAAATTCCTTTGCAGTTCTATTGGTAAGTGCTGAAGACTGTCGAGGTAGTGCTCCAAATAAAGTGCTGAAGTCATGTTGAAATATCTTGTAATGCCTTTCAGAAAGCGACTGTTACGTTAAAACAATTTAAAGCACTTTCGCATAACACAATTGTACACTTAATAAACAACACCCAAATTGAAATTAATATCTTCCATTACATTTATAAACTTCCGTAACATTATAATGATTACTTACATTTACAATAAAAGCTAAAGAAAATTTAGACAAACCAAACCAACCAAAGCGAAAAAAACGAAATTGAAATTGAAATGAAATGAAATGAATGAACAATTTGCAAACATGCAAACTACGTTCCGTTCAACACGAGAGTAAATTAAATAATCTGAAACCTAACCCGGTGCCCATTTCTTATTATTTTATTCGATTCAGAAAGACAAATTATTTTAAATAATTATACAATCAAACAATTTATACAGTCATTTGCAGAAAAGAACTCTGATTATTAAAAGTTTTATATTAATTATATTAAAACGAAACGTAATTAAGCGACGACGTTTTAGTGTTGCCATAGTGTTGCACCGGAAACGCGCCAGATGGTATGAAAGGAACAAGGCGGGAAACTTGAAATTAGAAATGAAGTTACATGAGTAATAATCCATTAAATCCGCTGCAAATGAGTGAGCGCGTCGCCGCGTCGTAATGTCGTACCCACCTGTAATTATTGCGAGTACAAGTAATAATAATGACGTGTATGCGTGTGTAAACTATGTATAATATGTGTACTACCATGCGTAGGTGACCCTAGTAATAATAACAACTGCATAACAACGACACTGACCAACGGATCATTAAATATATAAACGCTTACACGCTCATACCTGCACTAGGATGGGCACAGAAATCACTAAAACCTGAGTAGTCAGGTCCCCGATAGTTCGATTCCCGGCTGAGTAAAATATTGGGTAAATATATTTGACCCAGCCGGGAATCGAACCCCCAGGGGCAGTGCCAACGCGCCACGGAGTCGTCAAACTCTCTACGGTGCAGTTATCCTCGTCTGACATTTTTGACTGCCGTTGCGTGCACGCACACGAACGACACTCGGCGGCAGGCGATGGCTGGCGCCGCGTGCCGTCGAACGATACTCAACGACAGGCGACGTTTGCAGTCACGTGTGTCCTGGCCCTAAACCGCTGCAAAGAAGATTTAACTTCGCGGCAATTATTATACTCTTTTCTCCGCGGCGGCGCCCCACTCAAAGCAAGCCAGCAGCAGTCCCTCTGGCGCACAGACAATATAGGGATACTACCTCAGAACAATAACTAAAGCAATAGAAGTAAGAATAACATAATAATTATGTTCCTGCCTTTGGTCCCGTTCTCTCTTAAGGCATGAAAAATTACGTGGGAGTGAGATAAATGATTAACTATTTATTTAACTCTTTTTGGCATGACACAAGATGTAATGTCATTTGGCTATATTGGTTATGATTCAACCCTACCAAATTCGGAAGTAATTTGTTTCAAAGTCATATAGGTCGTTCAATGAACTATTTGACTTATTCGCGTGTTCATTGGTTAGGTAAAGAGAGTTCTATACGAATCAAATCGGAGAACCGAGAATATGTATATCTGAATCAGTATGTAAATATGGGCTGCGCTCCGAATTGTGCTAATTTCGCTATTAGCGTGCTTAAATGCGTTCCAATTTGGCGTAAGTGCGCTCATGACAGACAACGTGGTTGGATTGGTGTATTGTTGTGGTTTTTCTTTTTAAGGGTTGCTTGCTTGCCGAGGTAGGAGTGGATATGTTTGCAGTATTGGAGGGAGGGGCTGCAGCATGTGCATGTGCACTGCAATAATTGAGGATTTTTAGATGTAGGCGACAGAATCTATACTAATATTATAAAGAGGAAAGATTTTTTTGTTTGTTTGTTTGTTTGTAACGAATAGGCTCCGAAACTACTG
>DWLO01001613.1:0-14461 GCA_018245335.1 Dalla quadristriga | reverse complement strand
AACTACATAAAACTAATAACTATTAGCAATAATGATACACAGCATTAATAATACAGTTAGCAATAGAATGTATATATTTATATCATAGGAATCCGCAATAATTGTATTTACTATTAAAACTTATTTCATTCTTGGTGTTATTGTATTTTCACAACATAGGCCTATCGACTAGCACTAAATACGTGTACCTGGAAACTTTACATTACTTCCCAGATGAGTTCTCATAACACACGTACCTAGTAAAAACGAAATTAATGTTTTTTAAAAATCTTATTTTGATAACTAAATTTTGTTATTAATAACATTGTGTACGTACACAAGAGCGTAAATTCATTAAAAATAAAGAAATTAAGTAAATAATTATAATTGTTTTTGGGTAAACTATAAACATGACTATAGGGTTACTTACTGAACTACAAGTAGGTACACAATCCGTAATTTTTTTTAATGATCTTGTTTGTTATTTTATAACTTAGTTAGACCGTAATTCTATTAACTATTTAAGGTTGTAATTAGCAAGAATAAGTAATGTTAGTCATTACTTTTACAAAAAATATCAACATCGGATTAGTTTTATCTGTCTTTTATTTTCTTCTTTTCATCGTTTAATATTCTTGCCCTTTTTACAGATCTGCCCAAATTTTTCTATTAAAATGAGATGAGATAGAAAGAAATAATATACGGATTCGAAATATATATAATATACAATCCGAAATATATAATCCTAGGCTTCATTTGCATACATCCCTTTTTACTAAAAGGCAACGTCAACTTTTATTTCATATTAAAGCAACAAACGAATTAGTGGACCCTTTGATGATAAATAGCCAAAGGCACCTAAAATGGGCTAGGGGCGCTTTCACAACTTTGATAACATAGACGGGACGTTCTCAAATTACAGGGCTACCGTACAACAAGGCAAATTAACCTCAGAGTATATAAAAGCTAATTTAGTTTACGCATGAATAGCACAAAATGTAAATTGTTAAAAGATAATACTAGCAATAACAACCGCCATAGTGGTTATCCATGGCAAATACTTTGACGTATAGTATTAGCACAGTTTAAGGAATAATTAATAATTATATTTAAATCTTTATTTCGGTGTAAGCATAAATTAATAAATAAATATATCATTAGATATAACAACGTTGGGGACTAATCAACTAATTCATAGTATTATTTATTACGCCATAAATGGACTTAGGTATTACGACAGCAGAAATTCGCTGCATTTTTGCTATTGACCATATTGGCGTTTGCGTGAGTGAGAGGATCAAGTACATATGCTGCCTACGCCGTTTTAATTGGCTGAATCTGCAGCCGGTAAAAAATCGTAGTATCGCTTTTGATTATTATTATACCCAACAAAAACCCTACTGCAGAAATCGGGTCAATTCACTGATCCCCTTCCGAAAAATTCAGCCTAACAAACTAGTGATGTTTGATAGATATCTCCTTCTTTTGTAACTAGCGTCCACACGTGCGCGCATGCTGGCGATCACCTAGCGCTAAAATTCTTATTTATATATCTACTTCTAAAATTGGTAATAATTGGTAAGTGGCTTTAGCTTTTACCAATAATGTATTAATAATGTATTTCCTACACCATGCGCTTTAGCCAAACATTTCCTTATTAAATCGTCAACCGTAACAACGTGACCTGTAGCAACAGAAACTAATCGAATAGTATTCACATAATAAAATTATAGATACCACAGACACAATACAGTTGGTTTGTTATACCCGTTATATCACTGCCCGGTGCCAGTAGTACCGACTTCAGTTGTTGACATTAGCTCGCAACTTCGGCGAAATTAAACAATACATGCAGGTCCATCACTATTATACAGGATCTCTTAACTAGCTTACGAGTATACGACACTAAACTATACAACACGTGACATTACGTTATACTGCAAGTTGATTCAATTTTACCATGCTTTTTCTTAAAAGGTATTCCACTAAATTGTCTGTAATGGTCAGACATTACCGCCAGTTCTAATTCAATTTGAATAAAATTTTAACAAATCAAGTATTTAAGTCGGCTTTAAAATAATAGTAAGTATTTGTCGTCTAAGAAAACCTGTTCTTGGTTTAAAATAAAAAACAGTTATTGTTCTGAGGTTTTGAAATATTGGTTTTATAATCGTTTGACCTGACTTCCTGTCACTTTAATTTTATTGAATACTAGGGAGAGCTCGAGACTTCGCCCGCGTAATATCTCGAAATACAGAACACTTTAAACAGTGAAAAGGGGATAGCAAAAATCTTTTTGAGATATTGAGATCAAACAAAGCCTATAGGTACCGTAAGTTGGGGTAGGTATCCTCTACAATTCCTGAAAATTTCATTAATATCAGTTTAGAGGTTTCGGAGCCTATTTGCGAAAAAAAAAACGCAGACAGACAAACAAAATTTATAAAAATGTTTGATTATGTTTAGATGTCTTATGTTTAGTCTTATGTTTAGATGTTTAGATGTCTTATAAATAGCATATTTTCTTTTAAGTATTGACCTTAGTTGCAATATTTATTACAGACAGTCACTCTAATTTTATATAGTGGTAAGATAAGATTAGTTATATACAGGGCATGATATTATTTTGTTTCGGCATAAACATTCTGTAATCCTCAACAAATAGGCATGCGAATCTATATTTATTAAAATATTGTATTAATAATTAAATGGGTTGGTAGGACTTACAACAGTAAGACCGTATTTACAGTTTTATGAAATTTGATGTGGGGTGATAGGAAATAGTGAATAAGTTATTATAAAAATCAATGTGTTCAAGATTTTTATAAAGTTGTATTAAGTAGAATGCAATTACGGTAAGGGTAAAATAAGTACGAAAACTACTTGATAGCGGAATATATTATTTCAGTGAGCTTATCTCGCTAAGTAGAGGTCGTGAATTAAGACACCTAGGGGACGCAATGTCACAGGCGTCACGGCACACACATTACAATTTTGCAGAAGCTCTTAGTTTATTAGAGATGTATACAGAAATGTAAAATACGTTTTTTTACTCACCCCGCAGCGTCTTTAAATATTATCGTCAAACAATTTGAATCTACAAATCAGCGATGAAAATTAAATGGCTTCAGTGCCTACTTAAAGAATGTGTTTGTAATGCGATGGGACGATTGACTTACTAAGTACGCCTGCTGCTAAATAGTCACCGTATCTCATGGACATCACAGAATTTTGTTTTTTAACATATTTTCTAATTTTCATCCAAAAATTAATATTTAATTCTCAAAGGTATCGTTATAAACTTTTTTAATGGTATGGAAAATATTTCACTATGAATTCATGTGAAAAATTTATTTCTGAAATAATCATGAACCACAGAGGAAAATGGCATGTCATACATACATTATTTATATCCGTACATACATAGACGGCACCCTTTATAACACAGATTACTAAAAATGATTATCTACAGATAATTAATGGAAAATATAATAATCAAAAACAGATTCCGATAGAACTAGTTTGAGGTAAGTTTCTCTCTAACACCACGTCGTTTTTCAACATTTTTGAGATTAGCATTTGTTAGAACGACTTTGAATAGTGACTTGACTTTTAACTGAAAGTGCTTTTACAACTTTCAGAAACAAAGTTACCCATAACATTAATAGGATTTCTAAGTAATTTAGATTGAGTGAAGGATATTACTAATTTAGTCGATAGCAAAATTAAATGGGATCATTGTTGCCTCGACGTATTTAATATTTTGAAACTGTTCAATTTCATATTAAGATTCATGTGTCATTATTATACTTATATTATAATATATATAAAATATATAGAAATAACATGAAATAGTAGTGAATAGTGGGACTGTATGCCATGCCCGTTTGCCAATTATCTCACATAAAAAAAAAACATAGGTGTTGTTTTTGAAAAAAAAAAAAAACTCAACGTATGAAATAGAACTAACCTTTACCCTCAGCTCAGAAATGGTATTTTCTCTCGTTAGGGATGCCATCGAATACACATGTTGGCTATTTGTTACGCGCTGTACTTCAATCCTTAATTGGATTCCAATCCCTGAATTGATGTTTATCTCCCCTCCGAGTAGGATATTAATTTGGCTCTCATTTATGCATCAAGATATTAATATTTCTTGCATTTATTATGTTTTACACTTTATACACGCCGTTCCTTGCAGCCTTATATATATATATATTGTTGTTCTATATAATCTTAAACACACAATAGCACCGTTTTAGGGATACAAATATTAATGGCACTGGATGGTGAGACTACATGCCCGTTTGCTAGTCTCATATAAAATTACCGAGCCCCAAAAGGTACCTACTGTACAAATTTTAAGCTATAGCTATAGCTATAACGTATAGCGGTTTCGATTAAGCGATGCCAAATTTATTAGAATTATTACGTATGGCTTTATGTTACAGGACTTCAATGAGGGCCTTCATATTTTCTAACATTATTTTTATTTCGGTATCAAGTTATTATTCTTGAACTTAGTATCACTTTATTCTAACTGCGCCACTGAATACACGTTTCACTGGATACTGCACTGGGTTCTGCTTTTGTTTGATTGATAACTTCATTGCTTCCTATTGTGATATTACTTGGTATTCAGTAGGCGTGTGATCTGCGAACGAATCAGGTTTCTATTGTTCCTCAATTTTGAACGTCTATGATGCCGAAATATTAAGCGGGAAATACCTAGACTAGGCTTTCAATAGTCCCCAATACCGTCAAAGTTTCCTCTATGATACAGATAGGTCGATACCGATAAGCCGATAGACTATAGATAAATGTCTAATTATAGCTCTCCGAAGTATTTAAAACAAATAACGAAGGGAAGCTCCAATAATCTGAACATGCTTCGACAAAAGTTCACCTCGTTGACAGACAACCTAAAGAAAAAACGAGCAACGGGTGAATTTACTGGGCTTGGAGGATGTGTTTAAGTTGATGGAGTGGAAAAGAAGTTGTTGCAACATTAATGGAGAAAGTACCTCACATCCCTTCATTTTACCGACGATATAGTGATCTTGACGGAATCACTGAACGACCTCAGTTCAGTACCATGCTAGGAGTCTGACTTATAGATCCAAGACGTGGGCATTTACTGTTGGCCTCATTCGCCAGGTCAAAATCACTCAGCGGGCCATGGTTCTCAATGGTCTCATTGGTCTCTACCAATGTTCGATATTTTACTTCGCAACCGAATTCGAATTGATGAAATCCGTAGACGAACGAAGGTTACTGATCTATGGATTTAATTCGACGATATTTCTATCTCAGCGCAATACAAGTATGGTAGCTACTGCGAAAAAAATCATTAAAATGTTTATACAAATGCCTAAGTAAGTTTATCCAATTTGAAGTTATTTAAAAAATTGAACATTAAAATTTAATTAAAGTATTTATTTACTTTAAAATAAAGCTTCTACATCAATTTGAATATTATTTGCCAAAAGGGTACGGCGAATTGTAAAGGCATATACTACGGATCTTTAGTAAGACTGCATTGATTATAGCAAAAGAACAAAATAAAGTAAACACACTACAAATCCAGCATACTGTTTGTGGCTATATTACGACATAATCTTCGCTACTGAGCACAAACTCGTCTCACTCCCACAACATAAGGCAGGAAAGTGGTCTAAGCGGTTTTCATAAAACATTGCTTTTTCGAAGACTCATTTGTTTTAGCTCTTAGTACGTGACTTCGAAAAGCAGCTTTTGAATAAATTTGCGCTTCTTTGTAAGGAACGTAATGTTGTAGACGAGCATTGATTGAGTGTGGTCCGCATACAACAATAATCTTTGCAATCTGTGCAAGTATGTTCATATAAAATGTATTATACCGTCTGTTATTATTTTAATAAGGCTGTACTTACGTAGTAAACATTCTTCATGCTTATTAAAAAAACCTTCTTGAAATAGGGAATGGAAACTTTGTATGGAAAAAACATGTTTGATGCCGCGGCGCCGGCGCAACCGCGCGTTAAATCTAATAAGTAACAAATTAAACCTCTCCACTTTTAAGGCACAATTAACGAGTCTAAAGTACGAGAACAGACCAGGGTCTCTATTTTTTAATCGATCGCCTCGTTTCGAGCGCTCAATTTCTGGTAATTTTCGTTCGACATCGGAAGTTCCTTATTTTTAAATCGCTCGACTGCAACGAGTGACCTAATTCACTCGTTGGGCGGAGCGAACGATAGAATAAACGTCAAATATGTGTTATTACTATCATTGAGAGTATGTGTAAGTGTCCATTTCTAAACTTTATTAATGATTAAAAAATAATTTATCAAATTATCCATCAGTCGTCATGCGACTTGGAAGTCGACTTTGACATAAGTCTTATACGACAAAACAATTTCTAATAAGCGATTCAAAAACAGAGGTCATGGCCATTGGCATTGAAGGTTTTAGGTTGGAGGATATTGCTACTTGTGTGATTTCGATGCCGCAGCTCTCGGCAGGTACGTGAGGAGACAATGCAAGACTCCGCTTTGTTAGATATAAACGTTTATTCTCATTGTGACTGTAAAGAATAAAAGCAAGTAGAATATAATGCTTGATTACATACCTACTAAGGTGCTGTTTTAACCGCACTGAAAAATCTAAATAAAAGTGTTTTTAATAAGATTACTCAATCTTCTGATTGTAATTTATCAAAATTTTTTTGGGAGCATTGGCGGCCATAAAAATAAAGGAGACGCTTTCGCTCATGCGCATAGTCAACAATTACGAACAAAACATGAAGCATATTTTTGTATATGTATGTATTTTGGTTTGACTCTTGTTACTTCAGTGGTTAGGAAATAAATCAAAAGTTATTTAATCTCACCGTATTGAGTTATAAGAAAATTTTAGTTCTTAAGAAATCTTAAGATATCAAAACAAATTGAAGCTTGGATGGATGAGTAACACGTTCTAAGTTAGGTGCAAGTAGTAGTAGTATTATAATATTAATTAATTCGGTGTAATTGATTTACGCCGCGTGGTGACGGCAGAACAGAATACAATTGTCACCACCCCTCCTCTACCCGCAGGTGGCGTACGAGGCGACTCAGGGAATGTAATGGAGAACGAGCATCGTCCTCTGTGCACTACCATCTTCTGCGATAACCAACCCGCCTGTCCAGCGTAGTGATTATGGGCAATTCCTCTCGATATTGGATGAGGCCTTTGGTTCAGCAGTGGACTCTTATAGGCTGCTGCTGATGATGATGATG
Organism: Dalla quadristriga; assembly: GCA_018245335.1. Classification (NCBI taxonomy): domain Eukaryota; kingdom Metazoa; phylum Arthropoda; class Insecta; order Lepidoptera; family Hesperiidae; genus Dalla; species Dalla quadristriga. Next base: position 7,223 of record DWLO01001613.1, on the reverse strand, counting down.
ATGAATTGATTTAAATTTAACTAATTTGGCATAGAAAGGTAAATGCGAGGTAGGTGCATAGGAGTGTCAGTAAAAATAAAAACATTACGAAAGGTTTCAAACTAAAGATGTGCTGGTTTGAATTGATTGAATGAGTTAAGTTATGTAAAATTTTATCTGAGTGAAATGATAACAAATGTATACTTACTTCATAAAGTCGGATTGACTGCTAGTAAGGATTTGAATACGCCCATAGAAAAATATGAAAGTATGTAAAAAAACTTGAGATTGTCGATTTTGCGAAGCATTTTTAATTCAAATTGCTTGAAGTCCCGTGACTGCCAGTGTCGAGCCGCTAACCGCTCATTATGGCTCCATTGTTAATGTCTCTCACCTATAAACGACTATTATCAGAATTCTAAAAGTCTTAAAAATTCGTCGGCCACCAAAATTATTTGTACGTGAAAGGTATCATAATCTGGGTTGAAAAGTTGGGTTCGAGCCTCGTTTGATTCTGACCGTACGTGCGCAGCTTTTGTATGCTTTATTTATTTGGTATTCAATTTCATTTCTTGGGTAGAAACATTTATATCAGTCAAAGATTTTCTTTCACTTAAGTTGTTCCCCTTCGTTGCTTCTTAAGTTTTAAGGTTCAGGATTGACATTCGTTTTTGTTGGAGACTCATTATGTTTTTAGACATAACCGTGTAGACTTTTAATGAACTTAGTCTTTTAATAAATAAAACATTGATTGGGACTCAAGAAGATTATTTTCGCTATTCAATGAGCTTTAATAACATCATTGGTTACACTAGACGGATCACTAAATAGACGCTTACACATTCACACCATATCCAGATTTTAAAAACTAGCGCTGAATTTTAGCTCCGTAGTCACAGAAAAGCATAATCAAATAGTGTATAGTATTAAAATGTAAAAGTTATTTTCAAAGAATCCAACAGAGGATGACAATAAGCAATAATTGTAAGGGATACTAAGTTAGCCTTTTCATCGGTTGCCTGTCAGTGGGTCGATTAGAACCTCGGTAGCTCAATTCATTTACCTAACTAACATCATTTAATTTAATCTTTCTCAATTTGATTATAAGGGTAAAAGGGTTTCATTGGTTATTGAGTTCAACATGTATATACATATTCTATAAACACAACTATCCGCGACGGCCTTTATTTATGATGAGAATAACAAACGAGCATGCAGTCCAACCATCCACTGCTGCCCATGGACATTTGGACATGTGACTTCAAATAGGACTATACGAGGAACTGTTAGTTAGTTAGTCTTGTTAGCATTAGGTGTTAATAAGAATATTAGTTGGTAAGTATTGGTTAGGACTGCGGATGATAGAAGTGTGAAATGTCCTGTTAGTAAATATTAGTAATCGTGCAGTTAGTGATCTAGTAAGTGACAATTTTTTTAATCAACGGTATAACACCAAACTAGGTATACGAATACGTCTGTACTTGCCAAAGTCATTCACCCCACATCGGCAAAGATCTTATTCACGTTTTAAACTCTATTTAAAAGGTTTTATGCTTGGAATCGAATTATATGGAGTTGGGGTTAGTTGACTGTCTAAAAGGACAAGGTGCAAAAATGTGTAGGTACCTAACTGAATAATAATAGTGTATAGACACTTGCATATGGAAGCTTATATAAGAGAGAGACCCTTTACTATATGATCTAAATATCCCAAAAAGAAAACACGATTACTTTAAATGTTGTCGAGAAACATTTTCTATTCACTGTGCCCCTACTATATTTTCACGAATTAGTTCACGGAATTATTTTTAAAACATAGTAAGTACCTGAGTAATAATTTCTAAAAAAATCATAATATTTTCTTAATCCGCCAAATAGTATTATAAAGTATTTTTTTCATAATGTTTGGCGCTTACGTTTTTCGGCGCGTGCTCACTATAGCCGTATCGCTATTTACAGCATGAAATAGTAGCATCACTCTCATTTTAAAACTCCATATTCTTCCGCTTCATTTTCAAGTGAGGATCGATGTATTAACGTAAACCTTCTCATACTAGGAGTTGACCAGTATTTTATGAATGTGAAGAGAATATCAAATAGATAAGCAAGCCCACCATCCACTCCTGTCCATAGACATCTGTGATTTACCTCGAACAATTTTCCATGAAGGCTCGCACGATTTTCGTAATCAAATAATTTTATGCCTTATTAATTAACTTCCTTACTTAATGGAATGTAGAAGCATATTTTTTAGCAGTGTCTACAGTGCTAATAGACCAATTGTGGTCATAAGAAATGAAAAGCAAATGAATAAAATGGCAGACTCTTAGCAAGTTGGATTCATGAACTCGTTCTTACAAAAACTAAGGAATATTAAAATAACAAAGTGATGAATATTTTGTTCAAAACATTACTTCGCCTTGTTTGAATATTTCAGAAATGTTTTAAATCTTTCGGAAAGCCCTCGGAGTTCACATTCACAAATTTTCAATATTCCTTTGAACACCCGAACCTTACGCTAGCAAACAATAATAAACTTATCCCTTTCTGAAATCGCATTTGGAAAACTGTTATTGTGTTTGCTAGCCGAACTTTATATAATAATAATATTGTTATTTTCTTTCTCTGTTATTATGAGAGGAGGAAAATAATTTAATTGTAAATTTTGACTCAAAAGCGCAGCGAGGCTTACCTACAAACTTAATTCCCATATCTTTGTTTAATCCCTTGTACGCACGACGACGGTACGATTAATCGTAGTTAAATTATGGAAAAATTTGGAGGCGTGGTAGGTTGCAACATCACTTGCATTTGACAGCTGTATGATGATGATGTCTTTCCTGAATTTCCAGCGTAAGATTTTTTATCTGAATATTTTAAACAGTTTTTTAGTTGACCCTTAGCGTACCCCAAGGGTTCCATTTAGTTTTTTTTTGTCGCGAATAGGCTCCGAAACTGCTGATAATGCGGATATTGATGAGAGTTTCAGGGATTGTAGAAGGTGTACTAACTTACCTTATAGTCTTTATTTTATTTCAATATTTCAAACGGTTTTTAAGTTATAGACCTTAGTCTGTACCCACTTTCACTGTTAAAAATAATCTGTATTTTGACATTTCACGCCAACCAAGTCACGAGCTCTCTCTAGTAAGTAATAAAAATAAAAATAGGTTAAATAGTGCACACAAAATAATAAGTCTATATATTTATTTATATTTTTGACATTTACATTATCTTTGTTTCAAATGCCCTATAAATTTATACGGTGTCCGTTAGACATTACTGGTCAGCTGCGTTACAAAAGCATACTGGGTAGTTAAGGGTTTAAAGCATCTTAGCGACAAAAAAATCCTCAAAGTTGTAGCAATCTATTTTAGGTGATCAGAGTAAGACACGGGAATTATAACCATTTTTAGATGCCGAGTATCACATTGAATGCGCTAGGATAAAGACTGCTCAGGCTTTCTAGCGCTTAGCCTTGCGAATGTAAAGTGACTAGAGTAGCTGTCTGCGCATTTTATTTTCATAGAATCGTGGTCGCTCTTTCAGTCTCTGATGTGAGGTATCCTTCGACACAATAACATCCAAACGAAGACACTCACAAATATATGAAATAGGTACTATTTTAGATGTAGTATATAGCAAAATTAGCTGTCCAAGATGCCCTAATGCTAGTGAATCAACAGAGCGAAGGATCCTGGGTTCGAGTTCCTCCCGGGGCAGTTATTCATGTCACAGAAAATTCTTTATTCTCGGGTTTTAGCCTTAAGGGAAATCTTGTTCAATATTTCTTTTATTTCCACATTTACTTTTCAACATTTAATATTTGTTCACTCTCAATAGAATGTTTATTTTCTCTTACGTATACGCGCTTCTTTGAAAAACATTCTAATAAGAAATGTTTTATCGAAAGACAGATTCTCAATAGAATAATTGAATAGCGGGATGATTGAAAAAAATATTATATTTCGTAAACATAATTCGTGATGGTTTTATATAGCCTCATATATATATTATGATTTTAGTCATTATGTTTGGTTAAAAGGAATAATTATCTTGGAATGTATTTATTGCATCCAGATGGGTTCCAGACTATCGCCATACATAAAATGCTCGTTTTCTTAAAAGCCCCAAGGACTGTTTGGCGAACTAGTAGTAAGGTACAATCGTTCAGCTATGGTCCACGTGTCTGGAACTGAATTGATTGAGCACCAAAGTCACAAATAAAAAAAAAGGGTTATGTCTTTCTTGTCGCCTGTGTTTATCATTTACACGTCCCACAGATTTTCCAAGTGTATAGTATCATCATCATCATCACAATCTTTCAACGGCCTACTACTGAGCACGGGTCTCCACTTAGGATGAGAAGGGTTTCTTCTCATGCCTTTGAGAAGAGTATGGTGAACTCTCAGGCGTGCAGGTTTCCTCACGATTTTCCTTCACCGAAAGCAGATGACAATCACTTGCTTAAAGCGCACATAACTTAGAAAAGTCAAAGGTGGCCTGAGATTTGAACCCTGCGCCCCCGGAGTAGAAGGCCGGAGTCATAACCACTAGGCTTTAATCACTGTAGTGTGTAGTATAGTAATATATACAATTAAAGTAATTACCGTGCAAAATTATTTTTTTCTTACACACATTCATCCCTAATACTACGAGTACCCCACTATGAGAATATCCTTACTGTAAAAAGTAGCCTATCTTTCGCCCCGGACACTACCTCTACGCAGAAAACACGTCTATCAGTTGCTCCGTGGCCGCGTGAAAGAAGGACAAATCAATAATCCAACAAATCATCCTCGCCTTCACCTTCACACACACACACCTTCGCATTTATAATGTTAGCTAGGACATAACATCCCTAAACCATTTATTTAGGTTAAAGCATTCTGTACGAGGAAATCTGACTGTATGTGTACTTTATATATTATATTATCTGTCTATACATATGATTTCATTGTACACATCTATGGATTGGTACCTTTCGCATAGTATACATTTTATTCCTCTCCTTTTACATTAAATACTTACGTAAGAAAAGTCATAAAATGGCGTTTATTGTCACGAAATCTACAACTACAACCAGCTACAAATATTCAAATGCAAAAACTAATTAGGAATTCGTACTTCAGACTTGAAATCGTAAGAGGTATTTCTCGACACCCAGTAACTTCATTCGGAAACACAACTCTGCTTGCCGAAGAGTAATATGAAGAGTAGGCGTTTATTTAGTTAACGTCAGATTGCGTTGAGAAATTCTATGTCAATCAGGATAATTGGTATGTTGTAATACATTATGCTACCAACGGACGTCAATGAATACTGCAAGTCCATTATATGCAATCATAAGTGCATCTATCATGATCGTAATTACGAGTTAATCTGAACGGCTATTGGTAGTACCTATTCAGGTCAAACCGAGCGCATCATTAAAGTTTGTGCGCTGTAGAGATGGCAGTTGGCAGATAAATGTTTGTACTCGGGTCTTGGGAGCTAAGTTGTGTTGTTTTCTGTGTGTGACCTCCACCCGAAACACAGGGAATCCTAGTGCGGGGGTGTGGGGTATTTATAATTAGTGCCCTTAATTATAATATCACAAACAGACACTCCAATTTTATTTATTGGTGAGATTACCATCGTTTCCTCGTATAACATCACGAATCATAGAATCAACATGGAAATAACTGTGATACGAATATTGTACGTGTATTTTTATGGCACACTCACAGAAGGTACTTACATTTTAATAGAATACCAAATGCCGCCAATTGGTAATAAGTACATAAGCGATGATAGTATAGTGGTTAAGACTTCGGCCTCCTACTCTGGGGTACCGGGGTTCAATTACCAGGAACCTATAACTTTTCTCTTTAAGTAATTGAATGTCATCTGCTTGCATGGAGACATCGTGAGGAAAGCTGCATGACTGAGAGTTCTCCATAATGTTCTCAAAGGCGTGTGAAATCTGCCAATCTGCACTTGGCTAGTGTGGTGGACCTTTTCCTCCTGAGATGAGACCCGTGTTCAGTATTGGGGCGGTGATGGATTGTGATGATGATGATTAATAAGTACTCTTAAAGTAGGTAATGTTAAATTTATAGACAAAATATAGTGTTACTTGGTGTTACCTGACTTCAATAAACCTTGTTGAACAGTTAAGACAAACATTTGAAACCAATATTGCATGTCGTAAGTATATGCGTCGGAATTGAAAGCCACATCCACATAATAAAAATTCTAGTGGTCATACTATCTGGCGCAAGCCGTTATTGCAATCCCCGACAACTGGATGCCAATCATGTAATGACCGAAGCTGAATCGCGCGGCACATTGGTATACACACCTGGTATACACCAATAGTGCGTATATGAGACGATAGACAAAGGAATTGCCCATTGAGCATAACTGTGAAGGATCTAGAGCCCACGACCAATACCTTGTTTCATCTTCTTACTGTCAGAACCGTATAAAATCACTATATTAGCTTTCTGCTGTGTGAAAATAATTTACGGATGGATGGTAAAAATGAATAAAATTTCTGATGTTAAAAATGTATGGACGTTTTTTTACTGAAATATTGTTTTTCAGAAAATTGGCGCGTAGCATGTGTCCTAAACGCATTTTCAAAAATGTCAACTATATAGAAGCAGCCCGGTTCAATGTTTTTTAAAACTTTTGTTCGGCTGCCGGCATTACCAAAATACTGTTTTCAGACATTTTCAATGTAGTCTATTGCAAGAACACGAAAATAACATTCCGGAGTCATACGACAAATGCTGTTTATGTTTCAAAAACAACTGTTCACTGGTTACGCTCCTGTCCCTTGTTTCACTACAGTGGTTCAATCTTAATTTGAAATTATAACCCAAATAATGAATTTGTAGGTCTTAAATTTAGAAAAAAGCTTACACTCAAATTTGTCTGATAATACATTTTTCTACATCTGGGCAATATATTTTGTCATGTCGAATAGTTTTAAGTCATAATATCCAGAAAAAATGTTCAATATTATCAAAGCGGTCTCAAAATAGCAGATTTTTTTTCGTAAAAATGATTTTTTCACATTATCTGACCCAAATACAATCACAAGTTAAAAAAAAAAAAAACGCTTTCACACTCACACCCCCGCACTAGGATTCCGTGTTGCGGGTGGCGGACACATACAGTAAACAACATAATTTTGCACACCCAAGACCCGAGTACAAACATTTATCTGCCAAATAAATGTTTGCCCCGGCCGGGGA
>DWLO01001612.1:0-14465 GCA_018245335.1 Dalla quadristriga | reverse complement strand
CTGTAAGTCCTATTAGTCAGTGTTAGTAATAGTCCTGTTCTAAGCTGGTCACAGATGCGTTGCTACCCTTGAGGACTAAGGTGGTCGCCTCTTGTATGAGTGTAGCCGGCATCATTGTGGAGTCCTTTTATGCCCACAAAGATAGGTAGGTTATGTTTTGTTCTTTCATCAAATTAAAAGCGGATGCAAGCGACTGCAAGACGTCAGCGGATGTTAACCGCCCGAGTGTTAGGTTTAAGGCTACAAAACTCAGGTGGTGTAGCTGTTAGCACCCAAACCGTGCGAATCGGCTGCATGAGTACGACGCCCAATCAGGTGTCTATACGTCGCGGGAATCGCTAGTGGAAATGAATGGTGTATAGAACAACATGAACCCAGGAGCAATGGGATAAAACTCTAGAATCTCATCTTGTTACAAGGTCGAGTACAACTCGTAATGCCAAAAATGATTGGTGAAAACTGTTTGAGAATAAATATTGAAGGATTTATTATATTCACTCACTTTGTAAACATACGCTGTTCTGAGTCTGACGTAACGAGTGAATGTTTCGTCCTATATTTAGAAATTCCAACGTGTGTTTCGTCAATGAAGGACTTCCCTTAAATACCTAAAATACATTAATATTTTGCCGGTCTTGTGACTAATTGATGACAAATTATATTAGAACCAATGATATTTTTGTAGCAAAAAATAGGACATCATAATTAAAATAACAATCTAACTCAACAACAAAATAAATTATTATTAAACTGAAATGTAACTAATTCAAACAAAAGCATCTCTGTCTCCTCTATTTTGCTGTGCCATACAGGGTCCATGATCACTGTAACTTACGGAGATACAACGGTTTTTAGTGTGTTTTAAGTTCCACTAACTATCCTTCATTTATAAAATTATGAGCCTAGTTTTTGAACATATATTTATATATTAAACGAAAACACGATTACTTGAAATTTTCTCGAGAAAAAACAATTATGAAGTAGACTTGAGTTATTTTCCATTTCTGTGCTACTTCTATATTTACACGAATTTGTTCACGGAATTATTTTTAAAACATAGTTAATATTCATTTCTGAAATGCACTAACCATTTTCTTAATCCGTCAAATAGTTTACGGCAGTAAGTGTAAGCAGCAGCTAATAATAATAATTGGTCGCCTTCTAAAAGTGTGATGTAACTTTAAAATATTTTATTGTAAGAATATCCATTGAAAAGTATAGAATAAAATTGTTTTAAATGGGTACGCGGACATACTCCCGTTGATTTATCGAATCGACTAGTCCGACTAGACCGATCAGTTCACGGCGGGCGTTGGCGCCGCTCGGTGGCTCCTGAGGCAAGTCCACGTATTGAACTAAAATTAGTCGGGCGATCCCGATAAATCAAAGTACCCACTAAAAATGAATGTGAACACTCACGAATCCTTTAGTAGTAAAATTAAATTGTTGGTATTGGCACCTGAGGTAAGCGTGTTTGTATGTTCTGTCTAGACTTCACTCTCATATTTTATTACGTTGTGTTTCAAATATCGTAACTGTCTATTTTTATTGGTATGTTTTATTGTTTCCACAGTAAAAATGTCGGATTGCCAGTTGGTCTGTTCATCGCGCCTATTGATCGATGGCCCCCATAATAATACTCTTAGTATCATTGAACCTTGCTGGTTTCGGTCTCTGTAGGTGGCAGAAAACGTCAGTGCTTCGAAGGGCACGTACATTAATTCGATAATGGATGTTATTGTTGGATCATCATCAATAACCCATCACCGGACATTAGCACGGTCTCCTCTCAGATTGAGAAGGGTTAGGATATAGTCCACCACACTTGTCAAGTGCGGATTGGCAGACTTCATGTGCCTTTGAGGACATTATAGAAAACTTCCTATCAGACAAGCGCCTTCAAAAAATCCTTTAAAAAGCAAGTTAAAGCGCATTATTTGTCACTTCAACTTCTTCGCTTAGCACTGTTCTCTTTCATTTTTTTTCCCTATTTTGTTTTTCTCACTAGCCGACAATCCGTACGTCTTATTTAATGTTCTTGGTTCCTTTTCTCTTGTAGACATCTATGAACGTCTTTTTGCTTGTAGTCGTTTTAAAAGAGGTCCGAAGAAGCTCGTTATCAAACAAAAAGAAGTGTAAAGACATTGAAAGCAACCCTACTGAAATGGCTTTGAAGTTTTATTATTAATTTACTCTTTATTGTACAACAATAAAAAGTTACAATAATAATAATAATAAACACCATACTAACATTACAGTGTCTCAAAGGGGCCTCTACGTGCTGGACCTGTGTCCCCACGCAAGCCTTCCAAATGACCGGGTCCAGTTACATCTGGGACCCGTGATATGTCAGCGAGATACATGTAATGTTTGCAATGTATGACCGTACCGTAACCACCTATTTGTTTAATTCTAAGCTATAACTAACTGGACTAACATCTCCAGTTCCTTTTAAGGTCCTGTTCGAGGTTTGTCACAGATGTCATGGGCGGCAGCGGATGGGTGGAGGTACATGCTCGTTTGCTTTAAGATATATGCGTTTTAAAATTAAATGAATCGTTGAAGTTAAATAAGGGTCATCAGACGGGCTCTACCACCCGGTAAATGTTCTGCATTAATACGAGAATTAAGTGCCGACAATTACTGCAAAATTTTATATCCACTGAGATCAATGATTTACCCGTAAATGTTATTTAGACGCAATATATTACAGGCGAGGCATAAATCTGGCAACGGGCGGCTGAAGCCAAAATGTTCGTGGATTTAATGCTAAAAATCAATAATTAAGCGATATATGTAATTAATACGCTGTGTCCGCGTAGCGTTGGGCGTACGCTTGCATTATAGAGCAGCGCTAAAATGCACGGCCGCTGCATTATGGAAATGACGCAATGATAAGCCTGGCGTCATTTGCACCTACGTTTTATGTAGTTTTATCTATGGTCAGATAAGGGGTACGTTTACATAGCCAAAGGTGGCGTGTGCTATTGACTACTGAAATTGTATCTACAGATAGTTTGTAAGCGCCGTTGCTACTTAATTGTTAGCAACTTATAATGAAAGTTTTTTATGCTTTGCTGGATGGAGGGAGTTAAAAGAGGATGACGCCACGAGTAAGTGCTAGGCGTTTTGACTTTGGTGCTACTCGGAGGATGAGGGTTTGCATCCCAGGGACCGTTTCCCGCTTTTTTCTTCAGGTCGTCAGTCCATCTTGTTGAAGGGTGGCCTGTGCTAGGAGCAGACGGGCCACCAGATGGTAAGTGGTCACCGTCGCCTATGGACACTAGCAACACCAGAGTCGCCAAAGCGTCGCTGGCCTCAAGGCGAGCTCATAACACTGTCTGACTGTCGCAACTCCCACATAACATCTGAGGGCGATGGGACTGGCTGAAAACCAGCGCTACACGGGACTCCAGCCCCACGGTAGCAAAAGCTGAGCCAACCCTTTTGCCACATAAAGCCATTTAATAATATGTGAAAATTATGTACTGCTTTAGTGACTACTGGGCCTGTATCATATTATGTGTATTATCGCAATAAGTTGATTTTATTACTATTATTGTATCTAGTTGACATAATTGTCACAGGTCCCAGATGTAACTAGACCCGGTCATTTGGAATGCTTGAGTGGGGACACAGGTCTAACACGTAGAGGCCCCTGTGAGAAACAGTGTAACATGGTAACCTTAATATGGTGCACATGGTGGATACCACCCTCGATCGACTCAATCGAATTGGTATCATAATTTTTTTTTAACTCTCATGATGACATTCAATCTAAGCCATTATTTTCTTATTGTATAGCTTTTCAATGGCAATTCATTATTATTATGTAACACCAGCTTAGAAAAGACAATTTGTAGGTACACATATTAAAGTATCGGAATTTTGCCTGTTTTCCATTAAATACATTTAATAGCCACGCTTCCAAATACGCCTTTGATCAATAAACATTAATATTCCACAACGTTTTCCAATATTAATATCAAAAATGTCCGAGCGCCACCATATTAAACCTTTAACGGGATACATAATGAGATGCTCCATACATAATGAGCGTGCATTTCGGCAGTAGATAACGTTATCGCGCTGCAGTGTTGTCGTCGCTCCGCCGAGCGCGAAATTATTGATTGTCGTTATTAATTGCAAACAGTTGCCGATAAAACGAGTGAGTGTCCGACAAAAGTGACCTACAGACCTTCATTACTTAAGTGGTCTAAACAAAATGTTACAATTTTGAGTGATAGCTATTATAGTTACACCTAAACCCGCGTAGCATTGTGTCAAAGCAATCTCGGGTGCGGTCAGGAGTTGAATGAATAACTGCTGGTGGCTAAATCACTTGCTTTAACGGCGTTGGAAAAAATGTGAGCATGCAGCCCGCTTGCTACCTTGTTTAAATTAAGAAAAGGGCATTAGTAGAGTGGTTAAGACTTCGGCCTACTAGGACGTCTGGGATACCAGTCTCAGGCACTCAAATCAGAATTTTTGTATTTATGTGCGTTTTAAGCTGTTAAATTATTATATCACTTGCTTTGCTTTGATGGTGAAGGATAACATAGTTTTTTTTGCTCCCTATTTTTATTACAATTTGGCCATAAGATTGGCTAATAAGTAATTAATTTTTACCTAAACTGATAAATTCTCTATTAAGGGAAGACTCTCAGTTCATTGTGATCACTAAATTACACTAATACATTTAGACTATTCACTACACTAACTCAAATGGTTTTGTTCTTTTAAGTCTCCTCTCTATGTCAATTTGGTTGTGGAGCGGGATCGCCTCAGCATTAACGTGATGATGAGGTCTTAAAACACGAAAATTATTTATACTGTGACGTTATAATGGAAATTTTGAAATTACACCTGAAAGTAAAAATTTTATTTAACAATTTACCGAGTTAATGTTATACATTAACACTCTATCTCTTGTTACTAACAATATGGGACAGGCCTTCTTGCCTAAATAAATTTATTTATTATCTTCTGGTGTTATCATGTTCGTCATGCGATCAACTTGATCTAAGATAGAATGTCTTTGTTGAAATCCAAATTGATGTTTTGGGATGAGGTTATTGCTATCTGTAATTGGTTTGAGTCTTTGAGTAAAAGCTTTTCAAATAACTTTGACATTATAGGGAGCAGGGATATTGATCTGTACAATGATGGGTCATACGGCGCTTTCAAAGGCTTTGCTATTAGTATTTTTCAGCAACATTCAACATTCCACAATTCAGGTAAAACATGGTGAGGAAACTTGTAGGAAGGAAACTTGTATGACTGCTGCTCCATCAGGCCGCGTTTTTTACGTTTTTCATGTCTGTAATTTTATGGTCAAAAGCAAAAATTATTCATTCAATATTTATTCTCATTTTTCAAAAGTACACCTAATCATTTACAATAATTGAAAATGTAAGAACGAGCGAGCGAGAGGGTTGCGAAACTTGACATCGAAGCAGATCATTAGCGAGCACAGACAAAACAAAAACGGTTCAAACTACGCAATTGTATTACCATTTCCCACTTAGCGAAAATACTATTATACGAAAAGGGATTACGTTGGTACTGTTTGCAGCGCTATCTGCCACAAGTTCAGCATACACGAGCATTTTAATGAGCTCATTACCGCGTCGTAGCGGCACGTAATATTTGCATATCACTTGTCGCAAATAACGTCACGGATAGGCCAATTGTATGCAAAAAATTACGTAAATGAGTATAATGTAGTTAACGATAATAGCATTGTACACAACATTGGAAGTATTAGGAATCGTCTCTTAAAGATCAAATGGGTGTAGGTTATGAGTTCATTCATAGAAACACCCCATAAAAGAGTACAATGTAGTTTAAATTTGGTAGGTACCTTTTATTTTTCTTTTTTTGTCGTTCAGACATTAAATCTAAGCCATTATTTTCTTATTCTATTCTTTTTTAATGGCTTAAATTAATAAACGAAATGTGCACAATAGACGACCGAAATTCAAAATTGCGAAACGCAATGCCATGTTTAAATCGAAACGTGACGTCATCGGCGATGTCAAGGTGTAGACGTTTTTTATGGTGTGCGCAGTCTTTGGGTAACGTTTCTAGCATCACAAGATGACGTCATCCAAAACGCGCAAAAAATAGCGGAGTTTAAACATCTCCAATATATTCTCGGTTTTAAATAGTTTTAAAGAATATAATGGAATCATTTCCAACATTATTTATATTTTTTAATATTCTATAACGATTAAACAGTAATTTCAAAATATAAAAAAAACAAATGCAAAGTCTCTTGAATGCTGTAGTTCTTAAATTCAAACAATTATTTTATCATAAGGAAATATTCGTTTGTCACAATTCAAAAAAATTCGTTTGTCACAATTCAAAATTACAATCCTTGAACACATTTCGGGAGTAGCGCGTTCACACTTATATATTTCCTATTAATAACTGGACTAACTTAAATTCAAAAAACATTCACATGCATATTCCTATAATCCTGTTCCGAGGCTAGTCATAGGTGTCCATGGGTGACAATAGTTGCACTGCCCACTAAATAATGTGCATGTACGTTTGCAAGTAGAAAACACTTCGAAAAACGAAACCCTGAAATAAATATTTACTCTCATTAATTTGCGCCAATGCGATACGACGGATAGGAATCGCACCCACTGACAGTAGGTAGGTGCCTACCTACTCCAAATGGATTTCGAATAATAAAGACTAATATTATTTTATGTTAATATTTATTATAAGTTATATACCTAGTTTCTTCTTGGCTAAAACGCATGAGCGTCTCGCTACAGGCCAATAACTATCTAGGAATATCACCATCAGTCTGTACTAGTGCTGCGTGGTTTGACATTAGAGCGAAATCACTAGGGTTCCACCGCTTCTAATTCGGAACCCTATAAACATGGTCTAATCATCACCTTACTTTGATTGCGTCCTAAGCACAGATCACACATCACAGCGTCACCTCAACTCCAGCGATAATTATGCGATGCTGGTGGCACCTGCGCGGGAAAAATCGATGGCAGACCGATTTGGACGACAATAATGAGATTTAAAATTGCGAAGTAATTAATGAGGATTAGTGCGACACTGGCAGCGATTGATGCGGTACGGTGCAGGTATCCCGGTGATATGCGGTGCTCTGTTATATGCGAACTTTTAATCCTGCTAATATTAAAAATGACAAAAGTTTGCGAGGACGGATGGATGGATTAATGTTTATTATGTATTTAATGTTTGTTACTTTTTGCGTGTGTTAGAACTGATTCTTATAATAAAGGTGTCCAAACGATATTTTTCGGGTGAGATAGGGCATAAAATGTTATAAGACAAAACGAAATTTTACTCGGGTCGAGCAAAATCTTATAAAGTTTTGTGTATTAGATTTTTTATAAATTTTGAAACAGTTCTTTATTGTATGTGATAAAAATAGCCAACGAGCATGCAGTCCCACCAACCACTACCGCCCATAGTCATCTGTGAAAAACCTCGAATAGGATTAGGTTCTATTAGTGAGATAGTCGTTTTAGTAGTAGGTGTTAATAGGAATAATATTTGGTTATTGTACGTTTGTAATAAGACTGTCGAAGTTAGGACTGTGCGTAAGTTAATCTTGTTAGTAAATACTAGTAATCCCTGTTAGTGGTAGTGGTATTTTTCGTATTAGGATCAGCAGGGTGATTGCGTAATCATTCATTCGGTTACGCAATCAGCCTGCTGGTCACAGATGCGTTGCTATCCCTGAAGACTGAGGTGGTCGCACTTTGTGTAAGTTTGTGTAACGGCAACCATATCTTTCTGGAACACAATTGCTTAAAAACAATTATTCCACAGCAGAAATGGTTGTAGCAGTGGTGCCACCCCGGACGAACCGTGTACACGCTCTACCACCTGCATTGAAAAGGGCGAGTTAATTATTAAAAAATGAGCCTTCTGCTTTGCTTTTCAAGCGTTCCATTCTATCAAACCGCGTACAATCAATTCTAAAAAATGAACACGCCCATGAAAACAGTTCAATTTTGGTAGGAATTTCACAACAGAAAACAACTGAAGGAATTAATTTAGGATTTATTTATATAAAATGAATTCCGCTACTAGTAGTCAACACAAATGGAAAACGTCAAACGGTGGTCACAAATGAATTGCTACGCAAGTTAAATTGTTTGTTTTAGAAATAACATGAACAGTAAATAAACAATATTGCACAAACAATATAATTGATAAAGTAATGATACGATTAACAATGATCATTCCAAATTGAAAAGGATACATTTTCTCACATGAGTCTCATACTTATGTCAAATAAAAATACGGGAAAAATATGGGAAAGACAGGTTTTTAGATTCTGGCGATACATTGACATGTAATTCTAATCTTCTGTTAGCTATCGCTGTGGCAAAATGAATGCTCAGTACTATTTAATGTCGTTAGATTATAAAGGTTTCAATTTAAATAGTTCTTGTGTTTACAGATTTGCTCACAAAAAGGACTTCGGTGACCTGTATGTTGCCTGTTTGATAATTTTAGGGAGATTTATCTGCGTTTAAACTCCTATAGAAAAGAAGTTTTCTAGACCTTATGTTGATTTTAAATTATTTGTTTAAATTAAATTGTTCATTATGGTTTTTTTTTACCATAACTTTTTAAGCTCATTGACTAATATAAGACTCTTCATTAAATTGTATAATTAGTAAGAATAATATAAAAACAAAATTAAATTAAATAAAAATGCACAATATCAAAACAAAGTAATTCCTATAGAGTCCTTATGTATCTATAAATATCTACAACTGGACAGAATTCACATATTCAACAGTTAATCTTATACTAAATCTGTATACACCTACTCAACGTCATAATTGCACAACTATTGCACTTTACAAGATGCATTTACAACAACTTATTCACATATATTTACATTGTTCTTAACTTACATTTAGTTTTTGTTGGGTAAATTAGTAGGGTTTTGAAAATCATATAATATGTAGAATAATCGCTTTGACGTTACACTAAGCTAATCAGTTTTATTTCAGGTTGACTGATCAGATGCCATAAAGGACATAATAATAATATGTAAGTACTTTGTGTCCTCAAGCTCTTTAGCTATTGCCATAATCTATCGCTGGTATTACTTGTATAATAGACGTCAGTGCTGATATATTATTTAAATAGGAAGAAACTTTTCAAATATAGAACGGAAAGTAAATTTGCCATTCCATATTTGAAAGTTGGAAGGTTGAACAATCTACGGAAACCGAATGATTGTATTTGTTTTTTTTTTTAATAACAACACCTACATGTAAATCTATACAAGGAATAGAACGATTGGATTTCAAACTGTCAATTCATGGTATAGTAATAATGCCTTTGTTCTGAGTAGCGCATTGTTCAAGAATTCAAAATCCGCACAATGTTGGAACGAGAAACTTCAACAACCAAAAAACAGTATTTATTTGATTGCCAAATTATGCTATCATGCGTTATCCGGTGATATTGTCTGCAGGACTTGAGGTATGTGCTCTGCGCCACTGTAAAGTACAATGTAAAGTGTAGTAAACTGAAGTAAACATTGAACACCATGTTTCATGTTTACGCTCTATTTCTAAATGATGATGCAGGATTAAGTTAATTGTTGATGAGTTTGAATTACCTATATATATATTCAATTTAAATTTATGAGCTTTATGTTCTTCGAAACTTAAAATCACTTATAGTCATAATTATTTAGGATTTCATTTAATTGTAATTATTTGATTCTTAAGTAAAAATCAAAATCGTATAATAACAGGACGGGAGCGAATATGAATTTATTTTTAAAATTTAGTGTTTCATTTTTTACGATATACATAAATCTATACCTCTATTTTATACATTAATTACAATATCTATATCATTGCACTAGATCTAATCTCTGCTTCTTTTTAGAGACAAAAACTTATAAATTTCTCATCGAGAACAATTTTGCTACAAACATAAAAGTATCTTCTAGACTAGGAGTGAGGTATCGTCACAATTTCAGTTTTAATAAGCTATATTGACAGTCTTCTAACGCGTGCACTGATACGGGAGTCGGGAGTTGGGAGCCGTTTTAATAAGGACGCCACACCGTGTTGCTATCAGGCTGCGGGTTGCCCCGCTGTCCCAGGCTGTTTACCCGGCCGTCCTCTCCCCGCGCGGCCGCCGCCGCACACGAGTTCCCCGTGCCTAATAATAAATCCCCCTGACCGTGGATCCCGTGCTGGCGGTGATTGTTTGTCGTCGACGAAATCTGATCCATCATCGTCTGCAGCTCGTTGTGGTGGTTCTGCGACGAGTGTATCGAATTCGAATGCAGCGGGTGGAAGTTGTGACTCTGGTTCGCCGCCGTGTACAGCTGACTGTAAAGCAGGCTTGCCGGCAGGACGGGGTATAGCGAGTTGTTGCAGTTACTGCTGCCGTATGTCGAGTTCTGGGAACCCATCAGCGACGGAAAGTTTGAACTGTTCGTGTGGTTGTGACCGATGTTCGTGGTCGAGTTGGACGTCAATAAGTCGTCTTGGACTGGCGACTCCGGTTGTGAGCTGTTGTCGCTTAGCGAACGGGGTCCCGTAGAGAGGCTGTAGTCGGCGTTGTTGTTGTATCGGGGCAGGAGCGAGCCGTGGTGCGAGGGCGACGACCCCACCAGCCCCGACAGCTGCTGATCTAGGTCGACGCCGGTCGTATCCGGAAGAACTGCAACAAATAGCAATGAATGTTTCTAATTCTTTTCTGCTCGCCGATTGATGTATTCGGGCGTGTGTAGTTTTAATATGGCGCTATATTTTTCGTGTCGTGTTCGGGCACGCATCGGCGATAAATAAATTCAGGATCGGACGTGTCCGAGCCGCTGTAAATTATAATGAGAGCCGGTTTAATGTCCGCTGCGTCGGCGGCCGACGCGCGGCCTGCTGTCCACAGCGCGACGTATGATTTTAAGGAGGATGTCAGTCGTAAACCATGTTGGTACATTTAATTTCACCATTCTGGTCGCATGAGTTATGGCCTTTAACTACCGAAACGCAGGATTGGTTATAAAATGTTCTAAAAATTATAATCGATAGACTGACACTCATGATCACCTACATACACAAGTTTGGATCCCCGATTTTAATGGGAAGTATTCAATAATTTTGAAAGTTTTATTTATTTTAGGAAACTAAACTCATTGAGAATTGGGTAGCTATATTTGTATGCTTAAGTACTCGTAGATGCAGAGGTTTCAAATGTTTATAAATCTAGTATTTAAAAACTAATACAAAGTCCCATTACCTTCAATTTAAACTCCTATTTCCTATATTTCCTCTTCTTTGCCCCTTTTCCTATGTTGTGTATTGCGTTATCTTTGGTTCACTATTTATTTATTCGATCTAAAATTACTCCTTTCCTACCATTCCTATATTTTTTCGTGCACCTTTTAATATCTGTTTTCGACAACTTCTCACCTTAAGGTTGTCTGAAAGAAATCGCTACTTAGCGATATATCGTAAGCTTTATTTTTGTAAAACTGTAGTATATTGTTTATGGTGCAAAAAATTGTATATTAATAATAATTATTTATATATTTCCTAAACCACGGTGTAAGTTAAAGTTGGTAGTTTTGGCTAAAAACGTCATTGTTTTCAGCTAATATTTTTTCTAAACTCTAAACTAGTATTACAAAAGAACGATCTACGCACAGCACTGCAAACACTCCTCCGTTCAGTATCGCAGAATGATTAAGCTGTAGCCAGCGTCCGTCGCTCTGCGTGACGCGTACTACTCGTTGCTTGGGACTAGTGTGGACTAGTTCGCTAACTATTCAATCGGTGTTTTAGTTACGTTCTCGTCAAATCAGAAAGGCTGCGGTGGTTTTAGGTAGACACAGCCGTCCAGATACACATAATGGTGGTGACTTGACTCGGTGTTTGTAATACACACATCAAAACAGTCTAAGCAACATGCATCATGTTACAAATTCCTCAAATGAGCCGCTATATGGATTAATTTCCTAGACAAACCTCGGCCTTTCAGTGTTTCTGGGACGACGGTACACTCTTACAATTCTCGTATCACGCCTTAACCCGAATCGAGTGTCATCGCAAAATAAATTTGTATCCCATTGCTCCTGGGTCTAAGTTATGTGTTCCCTACACCATTCATTTCGACGATCGCGATTCCCGTGACGTATAGGTGGGCACCTGATTGGGCGTCGCGCTCGTAGGCCGTACTCATGCAGCAGATTTCACACGGTTTTGGGGTTAACAACAACATCACCTGAGTTTAGCTTTAATCCCATCTCTCAAGCAAGGAAGCATTTAATAAATTTGACCGAGACCGGCGCGGTGCGGCTTTACTAGTCAATCAGTAACGATTGATACTTGGCGCGCGTATTACCTGCATTATTCCCACCGAAGTCCTGCGCGGAGGCCTGGTCCGGCACGGAGCCAGTGAAGCCGAGGGCGGGTGCGTTGAACTGCGCAGCGGGCGCGGCGCACGACGGCAGGTAGGCGGGGTATGCGCCCGCGCCGCCGTAGCCCCAGTGCGAGTTGCTCGAACTCAACCCGAACTGGCTCATGTCTGTGAAAAGTGACGCTGTAGACGACGAAAATAAAGGTACTACGAAGTTCAGTGGCTATTACTGCGAAGGTTTGATCCTGGCATGTACATTTAAAACCATAAGCTTATTGTTAATATGCGACATGGAACCCTTTACGGAAGCATTATCTACATCGTTATTTATATATTCTGCGCATGTCAATATTAAAACTATTTAGGAAACCAATTTGGTGCTATTACGAAATTTATTTATTTAACTAAACTTTAGTAACGTACTCGTACAACAAAGTACAAAAACCGAGGCGGACTTAATGCTAGAAGCATTTTCTGCCAGTCAACCTTCGAGTAGTAAGAGATTACGCGATGGCGGTATAAGAAAATATAATATATACACACGTGCATTTATGTTTTTGTGTTTTTTTTTTGCATACGTGCATATGTGCAAGATGCATACATGCAAGACCGCCTTTTGTATATTGTCATTGTATTTATGTTACTGTACTTTGTGTCTTTATTTTTTGGTGTACAATAAAGAGTATTGTATTGTACATACAAACATACATGCATGCACACGTATGTACATTCCTGAATTAAAAATTATATATTTATTAATCCACAGGATCAATCACATTCCATGCGTTTTAAGACTTGCTCTTGCCGGTACTGTATCACAGATGACATAAGTACGAAACTCATCAAACGTCCATTACCCGAGTAAAAATATTCTGTCAAATTAATGTCTACCTATAAAGGCTATCGATCGTAAAACCACACAGTCAGTAGGCGCAGGGTCATTCATTATTTTTATTATGTTCGCTCTAAGCTTATGGGTTCCAAACGTATCAAATAGGATCACTTCTTTGAAAGTGAATAACATGTATTTCCTTCTTCGTGATAGTTTCCTCCTATGAATATTTACTTCAGAAGTATAGAAAGCATCAAGAATTTTACTGCTCGTTGATGAATAACTACTTTACTATAAAATCCTGCACTGAAATGCACTGAAGCCACACTTTAAAACCACATGAGGTATAAACAAAACTGATAAAAGCTACGTATAGGCAACAGTGAAATAGAATCGAAAACAATACGAGCGCAATCTCCACTTATAAAGATATCGAGAGTGGACAGCGCCGGCTCGCGCGCCCTCACGCTGCGTCCACTTTATTTTTTCTACAGTATTACGTGCTTTTATTTTTCGGTATCACGGTTACGTTTTTGGGCGGCGATCGGCGAACTCGGTTTTTATACGATACGCGCCCGCCGCGCCGATTTGTGAATGTTTTTTACCCGTTTTGAGCCGCACGAGTTGTTTTGGGGCAGCCCTGGATTTTAGTGGGCCCGCTGCACGCTTGTTCGATTGGGTTTGCAGTCAGCTTTCGTGCGATTTTTTTTCGGCCGACTGATTGAATCCGCGCTTTAGTGAACGTAGTTTAGCGTATTGCCACACGGTTTGGTGACTCATTCACTTTTGAGCTACCGCAGCTGTTATAAGGTTTGTTCGTGTTTCCTGAATTCCAATTTAGATTTCTGAGTGGTCTGGTTATCAGATTGACTGGCCGATTTGAACGCTTTTCATTGCTTTGCGTAGTTTTTTGCCATTGAAGTTACAAAGAATGCTGTGTTTTGTGAAGTTAACAGGATAAAGGCTGATTTACCAAGGTGCCTTAGATATTATATTGAGTATATTGACTCTGCCTACTAAGCAAAGCTCCTGGGTCGTATGGGATGTTAATAGGAATGTCAGTTGATCAGTATTGGTTAGAGTAAAGACTATGTGAGACAGGACTGTTAGTGACTGTAAGTCCTGTTAGTCGGTGTTAGTGATAGTCCGGTTAGTAGGTTAGGAGGTATGTGCGAGCGAGGGGGAGGGAAACTGATGAATACTCCTTAGCCACCTGTCCGAAGCACGG
>DWLO01001611.1:0-14469 GCA_018245335.1 Dalla quadristriga | reverse complement strand
ACTAGCTAGGAGCATGTGAACGTAACTCAAAAGACTTCCGTAAAATCGTAAAACTCCCTTGTCTATCCCACAGAAACCGTGCATTTTTGCGGGATTAAAAGTATATCTGTTACTGTTCTACAAATGAACTATCTCTATGCAAAAAATCACATCGATCCATCCATCTGTAGCAACGTTAAGAAGCCAACAAATCAACAAACACGCTTTCACATATATAATATTAAAGTAAGGATAAGGATGTTAGAAAAATCGCACTCGGACTTAGAGGTTCATAATTAACTCATCGGTTTAACTAGTCAGTTAACTAATGTTAACGTTGTCAGCGCGAGCGGCTTAAACAACTCTGTAGCAGCCAGGAAAACTATTTAAAACATTTATTTATTAATAGGAACCCCTTCATGGCTAAGAAACAATTTTGCGTAATTTAGAATATTTTTGTGGTCTAATCATAATGTTTTACTGTCTTCAATTTACGTTGATTATTTGATTAGTTTTAATTGGACTTTGAAGTTGAAAAAAAGCAGCTACATAATTTACCTACTACTTAAATCTTAGTCTCTAACCACAAGAATTTAATACCGTGAAACTTTGTACGAGACTATCAAAGCGGCGGTGGTATAATAAAATAAAAACCATTCATTTCAATAAATTTAATTGCTCCTTTGGAAGAAAGTTAGTGATTAAGATTTCAGTCCAAGTTTCAAGCCTGTGCAGCAGCGCACGCCTTGGCTATTTTCACTTACAAAAATATTTTAGTCAGTATGTAGTTATGTAATTTAAATTTTCACATGGTTAGTCTCTATCTTAACTACTATCGGTGTTCCAAATGACATGTTTGGTTGCAATCCATTAGTGACTCACTGCAGGACTGATCTCTCCTCACTACTAGAGGCTTCACCACGTTTACTCCAGTGCGGGTATATTTACTAATCTGTGGTTTTAAGAAAGCAATTGTTCAAATGACGCGTATAGTGAGACGCAGTAGTTCCTGTTTAAGATTGGTTAGATACTTAATTAATATTATAAGTGTGAAAGTGTGTTTTTTGGTTTGTCGATTAATTGGTATGTGCAACGGAAGAGCAACGGTGCTCTGGATACTCACAGGACCCAAATATACATAGACGGAAGCATTACAATCGAGGTGGGGAAAGGGAAGGTTGGGTCTCCAGGCCTTTAAATCCCAGAAGCAACTAAGCGACCACTAATTTTCTGGTATTTTGTTACAGTTGTCCTCGTCCTCTTACCATCACTAGGGTTGAATGATAGTGAAGGCTATCAGCCATTAAGTCCACTCATTGCACTACCCCATACTACCCCTATATGGTATACACTATGGTTTAACATAGTAGCATAGCATACTACATGGTACTACCCATGCTACAGCGTGGCTCTACCACCATTAAATCGTAATTTTACACGTACTTTCAATCGTGCACAGGTTCTACTCTATTACCACCTAGTCATGAAATATTTTTTTCACGAGACCGATATTTATATCCCTTATTAAAATGCTGATAAAGTACGCGATGATTTCCCGCGTTATGGTTATCGCTATGTTCCACCGTGATAGGTGTGATTTGTGTGAAGCAATTAGTGGATATCTTGTATGCAGGACCTACTTTTATGCATATATTTATGCATAAACATACACTATTGAGAATACAAATGTTCAATGATAGGTTGTTTATTTTGAGATTTGTGTGGTGATATACGACTCTGTGGCGCGTTGATCAGTGATCCTAATTGACGAGTCAAAGGGTCCGGGTAGACATTTATTTGGCAGATACATTTTTGTACTTTGGTCGTGGGCGTTAAAGTGTATTGTTTTCTGTGTGTGTCCGCCACCCGTGGGAATCCTAGTGTGAGTGTGTAAGCTTTTATTTAATTTAATTTTTTATGAGAAGTAAGTAAGACAATTAACAGCTTTATCTATTGAAATCCCTGGTTTACCACCGTCGCTTATCCTGCCAATAATAAAAGTACTTACGGTTGTACTGGCCCGGCCCGCGAGACCTGTTATGTAACAGTCTCTGTTTCTGCTATTTTACACGGACGGGCTGTTATTAATTTACAAATCCTTCTTAATTGACTTGCGTTTCATTTAGCTACATGAAAGTTGGCACTTATTGCCGACTGACGTGCAGCTATACATAGAAAATGGTTTTGATGCTGTTCCAGTGTTATATTTATTCATCGAATTAACATTCAGCAAATTCAGGCCCAATTTAACGCTATTTACTGTGCAAAATGTCTGACTGTGAATTGGAATATTTGAAACACTGAAATGATTTCAGCAGCGATTAATTTGATTACTCGGAAAAACGAAAAGACTGAAGATTACTACAGAGACTATGACTATTTCCATTATCCCGATATATTTACTTTTTATTATGTCTTCGGTTTACTTGTTAATTAGCTAGTGGTCGAAGTTCGAACAATTTCAGCTGTAGAGGAACGAAATTCAATCACGAAAGAGGTGAAGATGCTTTCGTTTTATTCCTCATCATTATTACCCATCACCGGCCCACTACTGAGCACGGGTCGCCCCTCAAGATGAGATGGGTTAGGCCATAGTCCACCACGCTGGCCTAGTGCGAATTGGCGGTTCCATATTATTAATTGGATATAATTAACGCGTTTATATGAGGAAATCATGTGTGTATTCACGTTATTTTTCCTAAAACAACATAAGCAAATGTTTTTTTAGGTACTATGGCACAGTACCTTTCGAATGATATAAGTTTCATTTCCTTCTTTTATAATGAATACCAAAAAAAGATAGGACCATTTTTCGATGTTAAAATGATTATACATAATAGATTGCGTTCGATTTTTTTTTAATTTGGCGTATAAACAGAGCCACGGTCGCTGTCAAAAAAATTCAGATACTCTTTTTCTTCACGACGTTGACGATCTGTTTTTTTACCCATTTCTACTATTCTTTGATGCTTCGAGTACATACGGCCTTTTCTTGACTGTTGGTTGTTGGAGTTAGCTAGATGTTACACGTGAATAGGATCGTTCTCGGATCCACTTTTTATGAAAATATTTACCCTACGGACAAAGGACACAAAACATTGCAAGTTATTTTAACAGATAGAGTAATCAGGCAGCGATAATAAAGAGTACAACACAATATGCGGTGTCGCTATGTACAACTCATTATCTGCGAGCGAAACACAGCAACTGCGTCGCGTTTCATGACAATACTATTTAGTTCCGTAGCTAAAGGGGTTAAAACTTATTATAATTTCGTTATGACCTTCCATCGGTCCGTAAATCGCCGCCACACAATCGTCTTATGTGACCCGAGGGTTGCTACTATTTTTTATGTGACGCGCCACGACCCTAGTGACCCTTATAGAAGATTGCGATTCGCCAGTTTAAATCTTATTTTTACTCCTAAATAATATGGCTATATTTTAAACATTCACCCATCTATCAGCCTTTAATAGTCGACTGCTGGACAAAGATCGGTCCTGGAGGTTTAGAATCCAGCGGTTTCCCAGCGCCCTTTTCAAGACTTTTTTTTACCTTCAAAGATTCCTGCTGATCACAGAGACACAAATGGGTACCGAAATATTCGAGGTTGATCTACCTGAATAATGTTTACCGCTTTCCTAGCTTTCTATCAGAACTTTAAAATGAGTTGAATGATCTGTCTGTAAGTCTGATAAATAATCTATTGCCGTATTTATACCACACCTCAACCTTATTGTCGGAATGTATCGATATTGGTATACTATGCATTTTAAGCGAATGAAAATATTTAATTTAAAAATGTTATAGGTAAGATACCAGTGCAATTTTGTTTCGGGCTTGCAAGCAATTTAAGGCACACGAAGCACGTTCGTCCACCGAGCCGGCTGGCCTCACAACATGTTTGTGTCTCTTGAATCTTATATCGCTGCATATTATGATATGTTTGTGGAATTTATTCAGATCAATAGCGCTTATGAGCATATACAGCGTGGCGTGTGTCAATCGTAATTGACTGATTAGATCAAGCCGCCACGCCCCGGCCGTGGTTGAAAGTTGATTGGGTGACTGCTAATGGAAAAATTTCATGAGTGATTCCGTGCTTTATAGGGCACGTAAAGCAATCGGTCTCGTTTTTCATCGTTATTTACAGTCGTTAAGCCTTGTCGGACCCGTGCTCTATAGTGGGCCGCTAATGGGTTGTAGCCAATTGACCATTACAATATGTATCTGAATCGAGCAATTTTTTATTAAATACTGATGTAAAATTTATGATAGTATGTTTAATTAGTGTAATTGACTCGCTACCCGTGCTAATTAATAACAGTAAATAATAATAATAATCTGATCAAACGTGGGAGTTTATAAATTCTCCCGTAATTTAAATGCGATGCTGTGTCTTCCCACAAAGCTGTGGCAAGTTTTCCGGGAGTCCACCCGTTTGATTTTTACTTGTGATTCACTGCCTATCCATGGTGCTGAATGTCTATACACGTTACTTCAAGTTTTCTAGTAGTAGTAGTCGTAGTAGTAGAACTTGTAGTGGTATAAAATGGGAAATATCGCTCCACTACCTACCTCAATATTGTGCTTGATTTTAAACGTGATGCGGTTGGTGCGGATGAAACTTCAGTCTTCGGCCAATGGTGGGCTGGAGGAATGTTGGCGTTGGCATCATATCTTCTAGTTCTTGGGAGCACATACCATTGTAGAGCCGGTAATACACGGAGATATGTTTATAATGATAATGTCACTTACAGCTTATAACCATCCCAGTTAAATTAGCTTTTAATTTAAAAACGTTGAACGCTTGAACGCATTGAAATCGGTCCATCCATTTGGGTGCTGCGAACGTTATTCGAGGGGGTTAAAAGTTAAATGTTACGCGGACGCAGAAATTTTAGTCATCTACGTATAATTCTGCTGGTCGTGAGCTGAACTTTAAAACCCAAATATATTTTAATAGTTTAAGTCAATAAACCAACTAAACCAAAAGGTAATTCACATTTTAAAGAAAAAAAAATAGAAAATAAGCAGGTATGTTACTAGCGCGGGGCAATTAAGGCAGTCAAGTTCAGACAGTTGTCGTAGTTTTCATTCTTCAAACGTAACTCGCAACAGATAGCTATCTCTTTCTTGATCACAGGTATTATCCTTCGCAGCTATGTATGGCATGTCATAAAGTTACAATTTTGAAATTCGCGCTTGAATTGAACATTGAATTGAAAAAATTTAACGTTTTTCATGTATACACTAATTATAATTTGTACTCCATGATAAACCTATAATTCAAAAAACGAGAAATTCATTCTTTCATAAAGGACACACCATCTGAGATAACAAAGAGCGCACTATGCGGTCTCGCTGTACTCATTATCTGCTGGCGATACCCGGCAACTGTGTCGTGTACATTGCGAACACTCCAGAATCTGAATAAGAATTTCAAATAATATGCCGGATAATTCCGTGACAAAAATTTGCCGTTTCGGTCTCGGTACCAAAGGGTGGATTTGAATTGGATAGAAATGGAAATGGGATTTAGATGGGTTGATGATTTGTAATGTTCTTAGCAAGGTTTGGAGGTTGAAACTCATATCAAGCTTTTCAGGGCAAACCTTGGGTAAGATTAGTAGAACGTAGGTATAATACTTCAGATGTGAAATACGCCACTATAGTCGGTGTGATAACTAAAACAGTAGAAAAGTCTATTTAGTTTACTTCTCGTTGTGAAAGTAGAACATTGCCCAGCAGTGGGACGATAATGGGTTGAGGATGTACCCTACGCCATTACGCTTTGAAGAATCTTAATAGAAGAGCCCTCCGTATGTAGGTTGATATAACTTTTACTAAAACATCATTCTATGTACAATAATGAGCTACCTGCTACGGCGTCACGACTAAAAAGGTTAAAACGCTAACGTGAAACACTGAAATTTCTTGTCGCGCCGCTGTTGGCAACTGAAATCTCGGTGTGAACTGGCCCTTAATATTTATACTGCGTGTTCAATCGCGGTTTGTTTTCCCGCCAATGTGAACCGACTGTTTTGGTAACATTGACTCTTTTTGGACAAGTAAATTTTCCGGGGGTCTCGCTAGACGCAAATTTAATCTGGAAGCATCACGTTACTAAAACAAATAGGAAAATATCAAACTTCTGGTATGTCTGTTCAATATGAGTGGATGCATCTTCTAAAGCATGTAATAGTTACATACGAAATACGTTTATTGTCATTTTGTACGGAATAATAATATGGGTACAGGGGAATCTTGGCCAGTGCTAAAAGTACCAACATTTTACAAAAACGGTGTATAAGAATATTATATAGTAAATTCAGTGGCAAGTCTGTAAGCTCAGTGTGTTTTAAAGAAGGATTTTTATATGAACTTGCATAATCCTCAAAATATGTTTATTTGTCAAAAAGAAAATACACCTACTTAAGCATTTATTTGATTTGAGCGTATCACATAATGAAAAAAAGATACCAACATTCTTAATCTGCCTGGAATAAATAATAGAATATATAGAAAAAGTAAACACATTACAGCTTTTCATATTTATAACAACTTTCCAATAGAAATTAAGAAACTAAAACCACCATCCCTTTCCTCACTAAAACAATTGATTAACTAAATTCCAATACATATGATAGTGTAGTTGATTATCTTGATGACACAAACAAATTGTAATGTTTAGTGCAAGCTACACGAGTAACCAAAAGATTATAGTTATGTTGTTATGAGTTGTTTGCGCCGCTTTTATTATTGCTATAATTAAAGAAAATAAAATTAGATGTTACAACATGGTTGAAACAAGTAAAACATATGAGCTAAAATAGTTAAAATGCACATGTGAAATGACCTCTAGTAACTTAGATTTTTATCGCACTCAGTTTGACTTTATGGGTTGAGATTGGACACTAAGTAGGTAAATCTTTGGTAAAAACCTTAAGATAACATTTAAAACTTATTCAACGTCTTTTTAATGTTTACAATTTTGTAGGTAAACTTAATTTCACCACATAGCCTTCGCATTTTTATTGAAGACATTAGGACGATGATGTGCACATGCTATCTATGGTTGTACGACTTTATTGAAGTTTAAGTACACAAACCAGATTTAAAATCCAACAAAGTACAATGTAAATAATTTCAAGGTCACACTTAATACATTTTCATAATTCTGAGACAGCTAGTATTCTCAAAACCAATCTAAATAGATCGCCACCTAAATTTTGAATCAAAAACATTCTGGAAAATACCAACTTTCAAACAATATACTTACTTAACGTATTTCATTAAAATATTAACGTAATGAGTGTTTTATAATACTGTTATTGTAAATAGAGACAGAAATATAAACAGTCCAAACAAACTCAGGCTGAAGCCTTAGTTTGATAATTTATTCTTATAACATCAGTTCATTTTTACCATAGGAGTTAAAGCGTACAACGTTGAAAATTGGGTACAAAAACCAATTGTACCAAAAAAGAAAGAGCAAGATTCTCAAAGCAACTTAAAATTATATGAGAATGGATTTATAGGGATTGATGAAGATTTATCGTGCGCAATCACGGACCAGATGTTGTTATTCTGTTCAAAGCCCGCGGGAGCAGGCTTCCTATCGACTGAATAATTTACACATACCTTTTTATTTCTACGACTGTTCCGCTTGCGTAACCGTGGGCGTGCCGAGAAATATAAAATTTGACCTAAACCCTTAAACCACGTACACTTAAAAAAAGTGTTTTAAAATTTTGCTCTATTAATAATCGAGTTTCAAAATGAAACAGTCCACTACTGACCACCAGCTGGGCATGGACATAATCTTGGAATAAGACCACATAATAATAATGTTAAATGTTAAAGCTACAGTACTTCCAGATTGACGGACTTTGCATAGGCATCTTTGAAATCACTAAAGAAAAGTCTCTTGGGGATATTATACATAAGTCTCTCACCCCTATCGGAATAATATAAAAGACGCACCTGACTTACAAAACCTTTTAGACAATACATAGGTCATACCTTATCTGATTGAGATTGGCCTAGCCTTTTTGCAATGTACTACTTAGTTAGAAGCTAGTGTTTTATGTAGGAGTTCCAATTATCGTTTAATCCACAAATTCTAAGCCGCACTTAAAAGTGAGTGAGTTGATGTTACCGACTTTATGAGTGGGACTCGCTAGGGACGATTTTCAAACTTTGAGAGCTGCGAGCATGCGGAAATGGGGAACATGGCTTTATGAATTACTTTAACGCTGTTTTATGATACCATTTACTACGATACTTTACTATACTACATACAATGGCAGAAAAAGTATAATTTTTTTCAAAACATACGAAAACCCGATATACTCAAAATCAGCTATATATTGATAGAAACCATCTTTTGATTGTTTACTTGTTGAAGAGGAGGTGTGCTGTAGACATATCTTTCTGAAATAGTTAATGTAGAAAAACAGTTGAACCGGCTATTGAGTCAAAAATCAGGTTGGTGCAGAGTAGGGACTGGTTACGTAGATTCGTATGGACGCATTTTTTTAAACCGTGGGAAATATCTTGAAAGGCTTAAATCAACAAAGCTGTCCACGAGGTTCGGTCAAGGTACCTAAACACCAACTCCAGGTAGATCTCAAGTTCTCTCAAAGTGAAATCTCTATTTAATGAGGAAAAGGTGAGAGTTACGCGTCCAATTTCCAAGCTCCACGTCGCAGTACAGACTGCTCAATGAGTAGCTCTCGACGTGCAGGCCACGTAATCTACGGGTATATACCGCCAATCGCAATTGAGTTTGACTACAAAATATAACTTTGTTGCAAAAATTTTAAATAAGTGATTCATCGGATTCCTTAACTGTTTCTTCAAATTGTTTGTTAAACTTGAGCGTCTATGTCACAATGTCATGAGTTAATGAAACATTCACGTTATAAGTTTGTTTAAGAGTAAAAAGACCACTCACTGTTTTCAGCAAATCGCGTTAAAACACAATTTAGTTTGTACTACATATCATAACCTTGTTGCAAACACTTATGATAAGTGATTTACCGGATTCGTCAACTGTTTATTCAAATTGTATGTGAAACTTCTATATAACAATGTCATGCGTTTATAAAATGTTCATGTTATAAGTTTACTTTAAAGTAAAAAGACCTATGTCTGAACAGCAAAGTGCGACGCGGCGGACGGGGCAACTTTGGCCGAACTAACTTCGAATTGCTGCGAGTAAAGTCCGCAGTGAAATTCTTTTTGAACGATTTGCTGACATCGCAGACAACCCTTTGAATGCTTGGAAATTTACTTGAATATTAATTAGTTATAGCCCTTATATTATTATTTGATTCCCTGATACAGTTAATTGTAATTGGGGAAAACCCAACTGCTTGGGGTTTGAAATCACTTTAACACGTTACGAAAAGCAAAAATGTTGCCTCTTGAATACATTCGAGATATAATGAGCTCCCATCCATGATTACAAAACTATGATTTTGATACCACTAATATATCACTAATTTATAGACGAATATAGATTTGTTCCATCTACTCGTAGACATTGCAGTCCAATGACGTATGTTTTATTAGTTAACTTGATCGAGCGATGGACATCGAAGTTTTTTAATGATGGCGATAATTTCAGGTTTACGAATAACATGTTACATATAAGATTTCATATTACTTATTTAAAAGATTTAGGTTAAATAGTCACTATTTCTTTTAATATTTAAAAAATCCAGATTTGTTGATTACAAAGATATAACAAAAGTAATCATTATCAGAACTATTCGTAACGATTAGTAATTGCGGATCTGATTTTTAACAATTCATAGTTTAAATTTGCCAGTCATTCATTATTGAAATACGGAGAGAAGTTTAAACACGTCTCATTAATTCGTAATGCTATTATGTATTGGCCTTTTGCAAATGTCAGCGGCAATTTAATGAAATTCGCATTTCATTATCTGTTCTGTACTTTTGACATATTGGCGAATTTTTAAGCATTATTCAACAATTAGCCTGCTACATTTTATTAAGGTCGTTGTATGAGTAAAATAAAGGAAATTGCAACGAGAAGTGCTTTGATCGTAGTCAAAAGGGCCTACCCTTCTTGGTAAAATATCCCATATAGTTGCTAATTACTCTGTTTTTTATACTGTTGAATATAATATCGTACGAGTATGATTTTATAATTTTATCCACTAAGTATTCATGTATCCTTTTTCAAGGCCCAAACTATCGTTATTGGGTCGTAAGCATCTGCAAGGATGGATTCAACAAAAACATACGTCTTATAATTGTTTCAGCAGAATTATCAAAATTGGTTAATTGTTCAATGGGATGATATAAGTGATTGTAAATACCATGCCACACGAAATTTGTCGATGTGTGTATCGACGAACATTCTGAGCTGTTCTGAGCTTATATACTCGTACGAGTACTAGCATGCGCACACATCTACGCGGAAATAATGCCGTATTCCGCGCATTTTTTGTTTCGAACGCTTTGTCTGGACATTTGAATAGTCAAAGGTCCCCATAGAAGATCTGCGATTTTTCGGGTAATAATTAATAAATTTAAACTTTATATTTAAACTAGGATGTGGATATAATGAATATAACATAATAACGGTTTTTGTTGACTGTTGAAATACGAATAAAAGGTGTTTTGAATATCTACACTAATCTACAGGAATAAGAATTTTTTTTGCTGACTTAAGGAGATTAATGACTTAATCCACAGATTTTGTTATAAAATAAATAAAATAAAATTAGTACCGCAAGAAATAAAATAGTTTACCAGCCGACCCAATACAGACGAACAAAAGATTTGTTACCGGTTTCAATACTTTTATTTTAATTGTCACCGACCTCAACACAACATGATAATTCATTAATTATTTAATTTATTAATAAAATTATATTTCATGTTTACAAAAATCAAGGTTAATAAATTGGTAAGGCATTTTACGGAAATGGTGCTTAAGAAAGTGACGTCGCCGATGATCTCGAATATGTTTAACTGTTTTTTATTTGACCCCGTCCGATCAAGCAGTTGATTTCAAGGTACCAGGAGCGCAGCATTAGCGAAATTGGTCCCCCGCAGTGCCTCACACGTGTCCTATCACGTATATTGCCTTGATAGTACTGGGTAGTGACGTACCGTCAGCGTCACTGATTATGATTTATGCCTTAGTATGCCTATTCTGATAATTAAGCACATCAATTGCATGTTGATTCCGCGCATGATCTAACGATTGGGACGACTGCATATCTATAATAATGTTACTCAAATGTGTACAAAAATGTTATCATTTTATGTAAACCACAAATGACACATTATATACCTAATATAACCTGACACGTTAGGTTACCATATATACCTGCCGTATGAACATCAGTACTGTAGTAGCCGGTTTCCAGGTTGTAGCGAAAACGCGGTGTCCAACGCACATTCTCTAGCGTCACTAGAAAAAAATGCTTTGTGGTATTATTAGGTAATAGTAGTCGATGAGTTTTAATTATTAATAGGACTATGGGAGTTAGTACCGTTAGTGGGACTTAGTCCTGTTACTAAATCTAATCATAGATGCGTTGCTATCCCTGAGGACTGAGGTGGTTGCCTCTTGTATAAGTGTAACCGACATCCACAGTGGTGCGAACGGAACACAATTCTTCACAAGTGTACTCTACTATCTAGCAAATGCAATTTTTGTAATTTTTTTATTATAATCGTTTATTAAGTTCATTTGCATACCGACGTGTTAATATAATTATTGCGGTGTATAATTACTAGTTGTAATTTAGTTGGCCATAATGTTAGTATTTGCGTAAACACTTTACATACATAGATTGGATTAATTGGCATCATCGGTCAGTAATTTTTGCGGACACCAATGTGTGAACAACATATTTCATCGTCGAAACTGAATTAATGATACGCCATTATGCTCTTAAATAATATTATTTTCACAACACGAGCATAAGTAATTTGATGGAACTACTCATGTACGTAATAAATTGCAATTAATATGAAAATTAACAGACTCTGTGTTATATATACGAACACTGCACATTCAATTATTTACATTATATGGTTATCTTAATATTCTACCAGCTAAAACGTAAAGAACGGACGTACTATAAAATATTTGCAGTCATATGGCATAAATTGTGGGCACCCATTCATGTTTCTCAAACAAAATTGTCCCCCAACTGCCAGTAATTTCCAGTACTGACAGTCGTGTTTATAATTTGTTAATTACTCTTTTTCAAGTATGTTTTTTATTCAAGCACCAAAGTCAGCCTACTGTATTTTTTTAAATATCACGTATCTTATGTCACACGAGCTATGTAAGGATTCCTGTGTTCCTGATCGACATCAGTGCAGGCATATAGAAGTTATGGAATAAAGAAACTCACACACATAAACCATCCCTGAAAACATAACACTTCTTTTCTGGGCAGTCGTAAAAGAGATAGGCAAGCAGAAAATTTAGAACTACATTACACATCTACTAGGCATTTCATTAGATTGGGGTTATATCGTAATTACAATAACATGTCATTGCAGCAATCCGGGTAAATTGAAAGATCGCAACGGGGTAGCAGCAGGGTAGGAGACGAGGCGTATCCCTCCGAGTCGCGCGCATTGTTTTATGGTCGTCGTGCCGCCAACAAACTCCGGCAACTGCTTTATGATCCTAATTTATAAGTGAGCGGCATCGTGAGTATTTACGACTCTTTCTGCGAACCCTCCAGAGTGCGTTCAGCCCTGAGGCCCTTAACACCCGGGAATCACGTTCGGTTTAAACAAGAACGCACGAAAATCGGAGCTTATTGTTCATTGTTATTCATAACTTAATTATGCACAGTCATTGAAAATAGGTACAGATTTTTTGAGTAGACCTAACCTACCATAAGGTTAGCTTAAGATATTTAAAAATATCCAATGGTGAAGTAGGGAGTAGTTTTACGGTATTTAATGGTATAAGTAGGTTTATTGTAGGAATGTGACTAAAATGTATATTTATTACGCAATATGATGTGGCTATTATCTATGTTAAATCAAGCATGAGCGCATGCTCATCGTACTTAGCTCGACTCGGCGAAAAAAAGGTACAGTGGGATTAAAAAATATGTATCATCATCATCACAACCCGTCACCGGCCCACTATTCAGCACGAGTCTCCATTCAGGATGCGAAGAGATAGGTCTAAGTCCACCAGGCTGGCCAATGGCGTATTGGCAGACTTGACATACCTTTGAGAACATTGTGGAGCACTCTCAATCATGCAGGTTTCCTCACGACATTCACCGAAAATAAATACTTTAATTGTAGTTCTCAACGGAATTAATGGTCAGTTATCAGGAAATATCAAATGAAAATTGCACTTGTACAAATCCTTCAAACATATTCATAACATCCATTCATTCAGAAAATGAATTCATTGACACTGAAAACTCGGTGCCAGAATGTTCTGTTTAGCTCATCACTGTAGATCTCGAAGATAGCTCCGACAGATATGAATCGGATAGTGGATTGAAAAAATGAAGAAGACCTAAATGATACCTACATCTTCTTTGTCTGTTCTCTCCCGGTGTTCATCATTCATTTCGAGTAATGCTCATATTTACTATTTATATGAGCTTCAAATCTTGTTTGCAAAATTCAAAAGATTTAAGAGTGCAAGATAGCTAAACTAAAATATTTTTCTCAAAACATTTTCTGTGCCGTGTATGAATCTTAATGGGAACTTGTTGGTCCTATTGTTGACATAGAATGAGGCGAACATTTTGGATGGATGCTTAGGTATGACCCCTTATGAGATAACAGGTACCTATCGACCACGGTTTATCAGTGTACATTTTACATACACAATTCAGACTTAATTCAGAACTAATTTAAAAACAAAAAGTCTCAGGACTCTTCGTTACAGGCAGATTTATTCCATTTAATCAGACTTTCTTTAAAGCAACGCTTCTCATGAAAAATATTCTCAAGATATTTGTATAATTCTACTAATATTATAAATGCGACAGTTTGTAAGAATAGATGTTTGTTACTCTTTCACGTAAAAACTGCTTAGCAAAATTTTGTGTGGAGACAGCTTCAGCCCTATAAAAACACATACGGATACTAATAAAGTCATCCGCCAACGTGTTGTATTGGGGATGAATGATTGTATGGAAAAACTAGTTTTTCGCGGGCGGAGCTGTGGGAAAATTCTAGTATCTAATATTATTATAATAGTTGGCGTTTTTCATTGGTATATTGCATACTTTCTATTTCAGAAAATCGTAGGCCTTAGTCACTAACAATGGCGGTTCTTACAAATATTATCTACATTACTATACAATTTATTGTTATTGTTGAATAGTATTTCTGCAACTGGTACAAAAAATACCTTAAATATAGATATATATAAAATAACATCCTTGTGGATATTATTTTGATCAGAACTAAATTAAATGGTTAGAAATTAATTTGTGCGAGTCA
>DWLO01001610.1:0-14474 GCA_018245335.1 Dalla quadristriga | reverse complement strand
CTGTGACCAGCTTCGAACAGGACTATTACTAACCGCTACTAACCGGACTAATACTAACACCGACTAACAGTCCTTTCCCCCACAGTCTTTATACTAAAAAATACTGACCAACTAACATTCCTATTAACATCTCATACTAACTGGACTAACACCTCCAGAGTTAATTTTGCGGTCCTATTCGAGGTTTGTCACAGATGTTATGGGCGGCAGCGGATGGGTGGAGCTGCATGCTCGTTTGCTACAGTATTCCCATAAAAAAACTGTCAACTTTTTAATTATTATCTCTCTCAGTCCTATTACTAAGGAATACTAACCAATATTTATATTAACGTCTAATACTAATAGGACTAACTAACTAACAGTCCCTTGCAGTCCTATCCAAGGTTTGTCTCAGTTGTCTATAGTCAGCAACGGTTGGTGCATGCTCATTTGCTATTCACATCACATAAACCATCACCTGCTGCTGAGATGTGCCAGTGGGTGTGACCTGTTCATGGTCCTCGTCCGTCTGCCCCAGACGATATCCCACTCCACTGAAGACACCACCGCCTCGTCCCCTGCCAGCCGTCGATGGCTCGTCGTCGAACACCAGGGCTCCACGTCTGTTTATAATAATAATAATTGAGTTGAAACCTGTCACCATGCAAGCCTTCCATTTGGAAATGACCAGGCGCAGTTACATCTGGGACCCGTGAAAGCGATACATATAATAATAATAAACGCTTATCCACTCACTACCCTGCAAACAACACAATTTAACATACAATACCCGAGTACATACATTTATCTGCCAAATAAATGTCTGCCCCCAGCCGGGGATGACACCCGAGCCCCATAGCTCGTCAGTCAGGATCACTAACCAACGCGCAATAGTGTAGGGAAGTTTTGGCAAGAGAATTTATCATGGACAGAGTTGCACGCAAGCCTCGATTGACAATGAGACTTACTCTCTAGCACTCTTGAACATCTCGGAGACAATATCCTTCCTGGATTTACCAGGCCCTAGAATCTGTTGGCCGGATCTCTCTGAGCCTCCCGCATAAAATGCCTGACCTGTAACAATAGGAGAAAGTATGTAAGGACCTCGTAACATAAAAAGAGGGTATGGCAGGCTTTATAAGATTATGTGTATGCCAGATAGCACTGAGTTTTGCAATGAAAAATAATCATTTTGACATGGAAAAATCTCAACTAGGACAAATTTTGCTCACATGCATAAATTGATTCACATTCCTTAGTTAAACCTGAACTAATAATTGGATCAACAGTTGTTTTTAAAGTTATTAACACGATTTATTAATTATTATACTTAAAGTAATGTTTCAAAGAATAAACTTAATTTGTAAAAATCATATAAAAAGAGGTCTCAAACATATGTCACTTTAAATGTTAAAGGCCTTTGTTTATCTGCCAGTCATGCTGAGCATTCAAATAAATATTCATACAGAACTAGCCTTGCCCATAGTACTGTGGACAAGAATACATTTTTTGTCCCATTATACACAGACCTGAATTCAAATCATCAAATGAACACTTCAATCTTGCTATCTCATTTTTTAGCTCAGAGTTTTCATCGTTTAATCTTTCTATTTCTTTTTTCAATGACTCTATCTCCTCTTGTACATCTATCCTCAATTTGGAATCATGATTGTTTGTTCGTTTGGAGCATGCCGCTTGATTGCAAAAGTATTCTTGTAATCTATCCCTTATCCAGCCAAATGAAACTGATATGAGGGACAGCAGTGTCCAGCCATAATTTTGGCATAGCGGGAACAAAAAAAGAGATATCAAATTAAATTTGAGGAACATCACGCATCAATCAACCACAGCCATATGCTGATAAGCGTTTGTTTTAGGGTCTTGGTTGTTGCTAATGGCATATAGTGTATATCCATACCACTTAAGGTACAGGGATTCCTAGTTTTACTAGGAAATGTCGTGTCATTTTCCACCAGTTCAGAAAATATGGCTCCATAAATGGCACTGTCCAGATCTCTATTGGCAAAATAAGTATACCACCTGACTTATTCTGGTGGTTTATAGCTTATGATATGATGGGTTTGGAGGCTATTCCACTTTACATCAGAATACATTATATCTGCCAGGCATAAAGCTGAATTTAAGGCCTAAAAGTTAATTTAATAAGCTTCCTCTAAACGAAGATTTTGTAAAACTTTTTATTGTTACATTAGTAACTAGGTTCTACATAAAGTATGGGTTCATGGTAGACACAGAAGCTTATTGAATGGAAATAAAGCGCATGTTTATTTCTATGTACAAATGTGTTTCGTGTTTCTTATGAAAATAAATAAATGTTTGTACATAGACATCATCATTAACAATCTATAACAATCTACTGCTGGCCTAATGGTCTCTTCCAAAAATGGAAGGATTCAACTACTCTAGCCAGCTGGGTTGGTGATCGCTGTAGATGGTAGTTGCTGCACTGAGGATGCTGACTCTCTTATTCGCAGGAAGGAGAGTGGTGACAATTGTTTTATTTTCTGCATTCACCACACAACACATACATACATATACAATAGTTACTGATACATACCTTCCTCCTCTTCACTGGAACTATCATGCTGCAAGGAATCGAGGGTAGCAAACTTAGTGTTGCTAGGTTTCTTCTTTTCTTTCTTCTTCTGGGCAAGGGGTGAAGTTGGTGGAGACTCCATATCACTGTCCGATATCACAGGCATAGAGGGTGCTGCTGGTGCAGGGTTGACAGGGCCCTCATCCACGTTCCCACCATGTTCATAGAAACTTGACAATGCTACCTGAAAACGAGACAGATCCACTGGTCGTTAGAAACAAATTCAAATCGATAGTACACCTATTGCGTGTGCTACTATATTTTCAACTCTCAGTACACACACTCTTATACTTGAACTTGAATATGAGAAACCTGAGAATTATTTAATTAAGATAACCTTAATATCCATGCAAGTATGGAGTACCTACATCACAATGATACTGACACTTTTGATGAATCATGTTTAATTCCTATGTAAATCGTAGAAAGAAAGTTAAAGATATACAGTTCAGACTAGAACTAACCTCCACCTGCCAATTCGATGATTCCAAGAAGAATTTACTCCGATTCTCATCAGCGCCGGTCACGTCACAGAATTGTTTCAGCGTCTCTTCTTTGTGTGCGTCCATTTTTAAGGGATAATCCAACTATTTAATAAATAAATACTTTAAATTAAAGACCTAACTCCACTGTAACACTATTAATATTGTACTATCAATTTTCAAGATTAGAAATTATTATTTTTTACAAGCAAAGCAAGCAAGTCATCATTGGCATTTCTTTCTTTCGATCGAGTTGAAGAAAATTGACATGCCCACAGAATACCACAGAGTAAATATCACTAATACAGACAAAGTAATACGACATGACAGATAAATACAGATATTTGCAGATTATAAGGCTAAGCACCCACCTACCGACAGGTATAAGAAAGCCGCCTGCTTTGTTTTGCGCAGCGATAACACACTGTTTGTAAAATCGCTAAAAATGTAATGAAATCAGCTTTAATTAAATTATTGGAACAAAAATTGAAAGCTAAACTACTGAACTACCTCACCGAATATAGACCGAAACGGCAACCGCGAACTTATTAAAATTCAATAAAATGAAAATGTTATGACATGTAGTGTCGGGCAATGTCAGACCATGTATTTAATGCTCACGATTTCAATTCGTACTTTATAGGGTCGGGTTGAGTCGGTGTGTGTGTGTTCAGCCTTAATGTTCCCGATTTCAATTTATTCTTATTTTTGTCTGGTCCGGTCGGTCGGGTCTCGACGATAGGTGTGTTCTATCCGACTCTTGGGTAGTATGTTCCTTGGTTCAGACTCGACTTACTTTTTATTGGTTAAAGAGTACCTATGTCACAGAGTTCATTATATAGGGTAGGCGCTTAAAACAATAACTAGGGGAATATAACCTTTTATCTTTTTTAATTATATTACCTATCTGCTATGTCATTGCAACTTGCAAAAAGTATAATACAGCGACTTGCGACTGCGAGCTGTGAGGGGAGAAATGCACAGAGTACATTTATATACCTATACTGAAGTTAACTGAATAGTAGTGTTATCTTACCTGTGGCCTCTGTGGATTGGTACAATGTATTATACTCTGTGGGTTCGTGTTTTGCGTAGATAGGTAGTGGGTAGATAGAGTACAACATAGGAGTACAATGTATGTACATTGCATTTTATAATGCAGGTTTAAAATGCAGATGTTCGTAAATTAAAAACTTTTTCAGAATTATAGAATTAAAAACGTGCCATAAGTGTTTTATAATTTCTGTATGTATATTATTACACACAAAGCCATCAATTTTATAGTTAATCATACAGGTTTATATAGTTATTAATGGACTATCTATGAAGACTCCCCGTAAATCTTCGGAAAACATCATGAGGAAATACTACCAGTTGATACTTGTGGTTGTGTGTTGTTTAAGTATTATTACTCTGTTAATATATAGGCACGAATACTACCGCCTGCGTTATGTTCTCGAAGTGCTCAACTTTTTTGGCAAACCGGGTTTGTCGGAGATAGAGTTCTGTGGACCAGGATTTAACGCTACGATGTTGTCTGAGATACTTCGGAACACGTCAATGGAAGTACGCGAGACTCCACCATTATTTCAAGAGATAGACGAGAATTTCTACTCCTACTCATCATTTTTACGATCATATCACAAATACGACGCACTGACTCCATCCCATGCACACGTGATTGACACCGTCGTGGTGGGGAAAGCGCAGGTGACACCAAGCTTCCGCTGCAACATCTGGCTCGAGAACACTGCAAAGCCCAAAGCTGGACGGTTTTCCTACAAAGTTATATCCGATGATATAAACAACTACCGCCTGTACGTCTTCCATTGCTCCATGAACGTGAACCTGGGTAAGCCTAAAGGAATCAGCTTCTATGTCAACGATTACAACATAAACCCGATACATGCACCCATAAATAAAGTGATAGAGGTGAACACAAAAAGAAAGCCTCGGCAGAGTCATAGCATCAAGTTTGTCAATAATATAGAACCTGCGCTGTGTGTGATACCCAATCACGTCCCTATAGTGTCACGGGATGCTTTCATAGAATTCCTAGTCTTCCACCACATGATGGGGGTTAATTACTTCACAATTTATGACAGCATGATATCTGAAGACATAATAAGACGATTAAATCTTTTCCCACCAGATATTACAGAGTGGAGTATACAGTTCTACCCTTTAAATTATCCATTTATATTTTCAAAGTCATATGAGGTTGTAAGGAGTGCTATAGAACTCGACTGTCTATTTAGGCATTTTAGATTTGATAAGGAGGAAGCTGACAAAGTCAGTCATGTTGCAGTTCTCTCGTGGGATGAATTCTTAGTTCCTCGGGTCCATAATAATATTAAGGCAGTCTTGGGTGATTTTGACCCCACAAGGTCTATTAGAACTACAGTTGTGCAGCCTCTTGTGTTCTGTTTAAACCAGAATGATGATGATAACGCAGAGTTGGGATATCCAGACATAATGAGAAAGACACATTATTATTTAATGCCACAGGAGAAGAATAAGATTTTTATAAGAAACCTGGATTCAATGTCCTC
Organism: Dalla quadristriga; assembly: GCA_018245335.1. NCBI lineage: Eukaryota > Metazoa > Arthropoda > Insecta > Lepidoptera > Hesperiidae > Dalla > Dalla quadristriga. The sequence goes on along the minus strand of DWLO01001610.1, from coordinate 8,844 downwards.
GTTTGTTCACCTCTTCAACTTGACTGCGAACAACAAAGATATGCCATTGGACATCTTAGGAGCTCACAAGTATTCCGAATGCAGGGATCCTAAGCAGCTCCACCCGAGCGGTATTGGCTACAATGAAACACAAATGCAAGTATTTCAGCACAAATTTGAGGGTGCTATGATGAAGTTTGGTCAAAGGCTTGTAAGCAGTAAGATTTATAGGCTGTACAGGTCTGGGCAAATCTGGGAGAAGGCTACTAGTGAGAACCTTAGGGACATGTTGTGAATTTATTGATATTTATTTATGTTATCATTATTAACGAAATATTTATGAACAATTCTTCGATAATAAGCTATATAAAAACTTCAAGCCGAAGCACATTTCTAGCAAATCTTGTTTAAAATATGAAATTTGTGATATACATTGTTGTTAATAACTTTGATAGCAATGGACTACTTGCCTCCTTTGATTTAGTTTTGAGATCTGGTAATAAATACTAGGTATCAAATTCGTGATTGAATCTAAATGTGACTCAACAAAATGCTTGCTTTCTATCTCAACATTCAAAAGTGCTTCTTATGACTCTAACTTGAACACCTCCATACAAAGGTGATGTCCTATTATGGCCGGAACCATTTTATGAAATATTGTTTTCAGATATTAAAAACTGATTGATGTGCTATACTTTATACTTGTTTTCATATTTTTAAAACAACATACTTTTCATTGTGTCTAGTAGCCGCACCATGTGTGTAGTGTGTCATTGTGTCTAGTGGCAGCACCATTCATTTTACAAATGATTTGTTGACCAATAGTTGACGGACGTTAAATTTGTTTATGGTCTGTTGGAGAATCGGTGATGCAATTTACAAAGCACATTACCAAAATGATGATTATATATTTCATCATTCTAGTTGATCAAATTCTCGTTCGGCCTCGTTTCCTCCCTGATATATTCTCTGGGGCGAAATCCGAAATATTACTTTAATCCTGTCATGTTATGGTAAACAAGGGCTGTAACTTAGGTACAATCTTAGAATAATGAGCGTTATAAATAGTTATACAGGTACAAATTTATTTATAAAAGTGTATTTTAAAACGATAGAAATTACGTAAGGATTACTAAAATCTGACGAATAAGAATAATCATGGATAGTTTTACGTTAGAACAAAAGTACCAAACTATTCAAGCATGTAATTAGCAGTTAAAGGTCTAGTCATATCCCTAATGTATCAGGAAAGAGGCGTTACCGAAATTTCTAGGATGTGTTTTGTGAATTGTGCTCCTGGAAGTCGTGCCTTGAATATTAAGGGTAATAAGTTAATTGCTCCTGTTTATAATGTTATACCTTGCTATTAATGACATAAGACTGCTTGTATTTAACATGTTATTTACTAAATAATCTTCATTCTTATATAGTAAGACACAATTAGAGTTATTACGCACTCATAGGTTTATCGTTAACGTTAATCATAGAAAAATGTATGTAGATATCCCATTTGATGCCGATATAGCATCCCATGTTGGAGTTAAATAGCTAAAATATATTTTTTACAAAGTAGTTAATTATTATTGTATCAGCCTTTGCAACCACGGTCAGTAAACGATGATTCGACTCGTCAGTTAATAACATAAACTTGTATTATATTGTATGGGGAATGAAACTTCCTTCAAGAAATAAACTGCCTACCTTCACGGCGGTGTTCTAGATAACGGACCATAAAGGCAGCTTTATGTACACTTCCGAAACATCTTATACTCGTTCAGTTACTTTTTATTGTATCTGGATTAAAACTGACTTGTGAAAAAGGCCCTAAATGTGATCGAAAAATTCAAGCCTTCAAGGTTTTGGGATTAAGCAATGCAATGAATATGTTGGTAATGTAGAAAACAATCCGTTGTGAACCTACTTTGTGAATTTATCGAATATTACTGCTGGTATTTCTATATTCTTACGTCGTCTTCCATCAAATTTTAGCTACCTAAAAGTTTATTGATTTTCAATAGAGATTTATAAAATGTCAATGCAACTTTGACTAGGTAGTCAAATGATTGTACTCATTATTTTTCCGGTTACACACTCCGTCTTACCTGCGCAGGTAAGATTACACGGTTTTGTAAGTAGTAAAACCGAGGACTAAAGTCCAATGTTCAGCAATCAATTGTGGAATGAGATACTTTCTAAGTTTTTCTTTGTGGGCTACGACATTGCGCGCAAGCAAGACGGAGCGTGTAGACGAGACGAGTATAGACGCGCGAGTTTAACGTACTCCCTAAGGGTACTAACGCACGTGACTGCAATCGACGGTTGCCGACGACCATTAGCAGTTACGTATGTTAGCGTCCTAAGCTGGCCAAGCGCAAGATCCATACGTAGGTTTTTGTATTGTTGTTTAAAAACTGTTGTGCTAGGCATTAATAACAGTCACTTCCAGTAAGTACTTCTCATTAGATAGCACCTATTGTATACATTATATACAGTAAAAATGTTTTTTATTGACCCTGTTTTTTATTTCAATTTACATTCCTGTGAGATATTACCGTCTTAGCTGACTAGCCAGCTTGTAAAGAATAGAATAATAATAATAATAATGATCTGGGAGAAAGGACTGTTAGAGACTAAGTCCTGTTAGTCAGTGTTAGTGATAGTCCGGTTAGTAGCGGTTAGTCCTGTTCGAAGCTGGTCATATGCGTTGCTACCGCTGAAGACTAAAGTGGTCGCCTCTTGTATGAGTGTAGCCGGTATCCATACCTTTCCGATGGAAACAATTGTTGAACAATTATTTCACGACAGAAATAGGTGATGCGGTGGTACCGCCCCAGGCGAACCGTAAACAGGCTGTACCACCTACCTAAGTGTAAGCGTTTTCTATTTCAAGTTAACACCCTGATAGTACCATCACCGCACACCCAAAATGTATAGCGTACCATAAAGGGATCCCGTAATTTATCGGAACTGTTTTTGGGATCACGCCGCATCGACGCTCACAGGCAGCGTTTGAGTATACTGTATTATGCTGGAGCTTATGTGTACCTAAGGGCATTTCTAGCATACTATTTGTATATTTCCAAGAATTAAAATAGGTTGTAGCCAAATTAAATAAAACACAGGATGGTTCTAAGTAAAAGTTTATTTCTCATTCATCTATACTAAGCAGAGTACGCCACCCGCTTATTTCTCAGATCAAGTTGAAAACAATGGAATGGAAGTCGGGCACGTTATTAAAACATTTACACATACCACAAAACATTAATATCAATCAATGGGTACAAGGAATAAAATGAGCAAACTTTGAGCAATACACAATAGTATTGTCGTCGCCACAAATAAAGAGATAGAAACAAATTTGGAGGGATTTCGAGTTTTAAAAATAACACATTCAAGTATAAATATCGATTAAAGCTTACATACACATCATTTAAATATTGCCACGAAAATTAATACTTAATGGGCTACGATAAGTACTGAATGATATCTCACTAACATAAGCTTAAATTAATTATTATCGGTGACAAAAATACTGTGATTTCAATATTTTCTGACTATGACAGAGACCTTACATTATCAAGCCAGAAACAACTATCGTTCAGAACATGAATAGAATTGGATGTCGAAATGTATCACTTACTCGTGCAAGTAATTTATTCGCTGAAACCAATACAATAAACAGGTAGGTATATAAAAGAAGAATCCGGTTTGAAAATATTGCACGTGCTTAATATTCCGAATTTCATATTAGTCATAAACATGTGTAATAAGATATTTTTTGTAATAATTTATTACATATAGGTACTTTTTTCTAAGAAACAGAACATCTTCAATTACTATGCATATAACTTAGTATATAAATGATACCCGCACCGCGAATTGTGGGAAGCCACCTTAGCTAGGTAACATAATTTTATTAAATTTGTCAACCACTTCTTCCATATAAACCCCCATATTTAAATTTCTTGACATCTTATTAATGTGTTAATCAATGTAATGACCCCAAATACTCATAAACTCACATAAAAAAAATACATGAGTGTATTCTGATAGAATTATTACAACTGGTAGAAAATACATCAATGTTAAAAATAAAGGTTTATAACTCAAATCTACCGAGTTAAAATCTCCATATCTATTATTCATATCACAATACATCCTTACAAGCCTACTAAATAAACATCTCTCTCAACATAATTATCCACTTTGAACATTGTTCTCAAAGGGATAAAGACAAAAAGACAAACGAGTTTACTTAACAGTCCCGCAGTCAATCATTTACACACATATATAACAATTATTCTGATTCAACAATTAGGTCTTTAAAAATATAAATAAAATTATTTCGGTCTCACAATTCCGCTAAATGCAAAACATTATGCTTATTATCTAATAGCAAAAATACCCAAGTATGGGGAAAATTTACATATTATAAGGAACAGTTATTTCATATAATTTAAATGCATATTCTCACCATTTATTTCAACGTTGAATATCATCACAAAAGCTAAAACTGATTGCATTTAAAAATCTGGTAGGTTTAGTAAAATTTTAAATGAATTTGTCGATGTAGTATGAGATTTTATTGTGTAGTGCAAAATATATTTCTACATTTTCCGAAAGCTTCAAACGTTCCGAAACGAGCGTATTCCGTTTATTGTCATGATGTGGGAGTCGAATTCAAATGCGCCTTCGACTATATAGTACAGATTAAAAATTATAAAAAATAAGTAGGTATATAAATATTTTTAAAACGTTACACACTAGATTTCCGATTTCAAACATTATTGAGGTAAAACATTTGCAGATTTCTAAATAGAAACCGTATGTGTGCAGTGATTTTTGAATGAACAAGAATTTACCTTACATATTTTATTCATATTAAAACGTCAACATTAATATATTTATGTACACACAGTATGAAAAGATGTCCTAAACAAGACAGTAGTTAAAATATCACCATTTCTAACGACTAAATAGTATAAAGGATTACAGTAAATGCACGAAAAATAGTTAGCTAGTTTTAAGAGTTTTGTAACAACGTTAACAGTATTATAAGTGAGCTAAAGAACTGGTGTTTGCAGATATTTTGATTTAAAAAATAACTTTTACACAGGCGTCGACCATCCGATGGAAGCCTTTTTCCTAATAGAATCCGTTCCAAACTCTTCATGCTTTTGTCGCTACATCAAATTCTTTAATACAAAGGGAACAATATGACTTTAATTTAAAAAAATAAACAATATATTTATAAACAGTCGATAAAGAGTAACTTGATTTAAAACAAAACTAATTTTCTATTGTATGTCATCTGTTTTCCACATCCACAAAGTTCATACGTTATAATGAAATACGTTAGATACTCATGCATCAATCATGCAAAGTAAGGGTTCTTTTTAACTGACCTACGTGGACACATCGCCACAGATAAATAAGTTAACCATTCACATGCTTACATACATTTGAAATGATTCTACAAACTATACTTAATCTGTTTTTATTTGTCTATTAATTCATAGCAAATTATCTGCAAACCGACCTAGAGTAAATGCATAAGACTAGCAATTGTATGCCTTCTCACTCTCTCTCTTACTAGATGTAGACACAGATCACAGTTAATCACACTATTCTATACTCAACCAACATGCAATTGCCACTCCCAATTCATTGTTACGTGATAAAGTGAATTCTAGTTATAACACTGTAGTAATATCCCATCATAATTTCTTATTTGTCTATAATATTGTGTCAACATATTTACATAGAATATGGATAATATTAGATTGAAATCCCAATTTGCAATAGGTAGTTAAAAAATATCCACTAATGGGCATGAAGTAATGTACCTACACGCTGAGTTAGCAAGTTGAAGTGGCAATGGGCAGGCCACTTCGTTCGAAGGACTGATAACCGATGGGGAAGAAAGGTCCTCGAATGGAGATCACGACTTGTTAAAAGAGCACAGGCCGCCCTTCGACAAGGTGGACTGACGGCCTGAAGCAAACAGCGGGAAGCCGCTGGATTCAGAGGGCACACGACCGATCGGAGTGGCGTCGCTTAGGGGACGGGGGGGATGTGGACCTACCAGCAGTGGACCTCTAAAGACTGATGGATAGTACCTGCATGACATAGTTCCCTAATAAACAAGAAAATAAACCCCATTTGGTTCTTTTGAGCTCAGATTAATGATCCTTAGAGCCTCAAATTTTTATCAAAACTACTAAGTGAATTCTTATTTTCAAGTATAGGTGAAGAAGGTTGTTTGCATTTAATGTTGTGGTGGAGATGTGAGGTCAGTTGAAAACAAAACAACATGATGTGAATACTGGTATTAATTAATCAAATATTTATCGTCTTAACGTCGAACTACCTTAGTAGTAAATAAGCTTTTAGTTCATTTCGCATTTTTTTGTTGATTGTTGTCGCCATTTTCTAAGGGAGTTATATGAATTTGTAATTTTAACTACGTCTAGATTTCTTTTGTTTTGGTGTTTAAACAGTAAATTTTCTCTGTGAATACACATATTGATTAGGAGATTCTTACAGAACAAAGTATTCATCTATCCATTAGTATCGCCCAATGGGACACATTGATAAGTTATTGGCTTCACTCCAAACATCCATACAGAAAATATATGTAATTAATTGTATCAGGCGTTACTTTGCGGAAATCCATTGATAGGTAAGATATGTGGTATAAACATTAAAGATATATTTGATTAATTCACGCTATTGCCTTATGTTCAGAGTTCATAATAAGTATTTATCTATATGCATATAATATGTTATCAAATATCTGAGATAGGAAATTTAGAAAATATATCATGTGATTTTATATAGATATGGGTGGTATAAGAATAAGTGTTATTGAAAAATATGATTATTGTGTAATATATCTGAACTATTGTTTCTAACATGTAGATAGCAAAAATATTGTATCATTAGGTACACATGGTGTGTTTCGAAGAGGTAACCGTACGTATTGAATTCAAGATTTCAAAAATATACTTTAGTATTAGAAGATTGAAAACACTTTTTTAAGTGAACATTTCAAGTAAGTATGATAATTTCGTAATTTTGTAATTAGTCGAGTCAATGAAACGTCTTAGTCCCAGTTGTTTGCCATGCTACTAAAATTAACATGTAGTATTATTAGGCTAAAAATATATATAAGACCATATATGCATATAAATATATTCAGCTTAACTTTTTTTTTAATAATTAGTAATTAGTAATTATCCGGTTATGAATAAAAAAAAATGTACAGTCTAAAAAATATAATATACTTTACTATTTTTGGGTTCAAATAATATATGGACACACATAATTGAAAAATCTTCAATATTGAGAGTCGATCTCCGCGAATAGTGACGCCAATCAGTTTTATTGACTCAACCAAACACCTCTAGTCTACTTTAAAACTTCATAATCGTTAACAACAAGATATATTTATGTACACGATAACTTTCAAACATCTATAGTAACAACTTCTATATATAGACCGCTATCTGTAGTAATATTATCTACCGTTAAAATTTAATTATTTTTAAACATTCTCTGTTAAAATTCGCCCGCCATTTTAAAATTCACGTCTCTCAAATCCAATCGACCTAATAATATAATTCGTTTCAACTTGAAGTTCCCTTTAAGTATTTTTCATCAATTATCATTTTTCATCACTTTCTATATACACGATCTATGAGGATAAGAAAAGTGTAATCGATTGCTTAGCGTGCCCTCCGAGGCACGAAATCACTTACGATAAATTGGCACTACCGGTCCCTATACACATACCGCCTATTCTCGATGTCGCTTAACTTTAGTTACATGATTGTTTGGGAGTTAGACGTCCTAGAGAGTGCGTTTTATGTAACCTTAGCTATTTTATTTAATACGATAATAACATTCTCATCAAGGATCATCCGAATTATTGTAGGAAATAAATGTTTCCCCAATTACAATCTAAAATCTAAAATAAATAAATCAAAACTGTAAATATACATTCCAAAAGAGATGCCAATTTATATTATGCGTAGTAAACAATACTTTTCTCGATCATACCCACAAAACTTGGATAATAAATGTTAAATTTTAAAAATGATATAACTAAAGATATGCAAGGAAGACGAGTGTCAGATTTGCCTGACAAATTGATAGATAAATATATCAAAGAGATCATTTTATTCATGCACCAAACGGCTAATGACTTTAGAACGTAGCAGCATTTGCGCTCTGAAGTGTAGCAGGTTTTTATAAATACCTGACTAAAGCACCTAAGAGCTACCTAAAAAGTGACTTACATTTTTGCTTAAAAGGGGCAATGTAAACTTACGTAATAATTCATTAATATATAATATTCTCGCAAAGCAATGCGGTCTGCATTGCCCATTTAATGCATAGCAGACTTCAGTTTTATAAAAAATTATTCATTTTCTCTAGGTGAAAATTTGTCCCAAAAAACACTTGAGGCGTTCGATACATCTCGTCTTTTTTGGTGTATGCAGTGTAATTATAAATTTAAAATAAAAACTCAATAGATGTAAAAATTTGCTACCTAGCAAGCTGCAGTATTGAATAATTGATTTAAAAAAATGATAATTGTTTTACTTTTAAATACTAAAAGTACAGTCCACTATTTCAAGAGTTTCATATATCAAGGAACATTATGGTTGATCAACGCAAAACAATGCATATGAACAGTATATGGTTGACTAAACTCAGTACCTACAAACTATTGTGAAGTATATAACAGTCGAAGAATTTACTAATTAAGATACAGACATATATATATCTATACTATAATAAAACTCAAAGGGCACTTATTCTGTACATTTATTATTTTTTCAAAATTTCGATTAGGGGGTG
>DWLO01001609.1:0-14477 GCA_018245335.1 Dalla quadristriga | reverse complement strand
ATCAAAAGTATCCTATGACCGGGCAGGCAACTCTTTTGCCTAAAAAATTTTACTTGCTATACAGCGGGGCAATGCTGCCAGCGTGTTGGCAACCATGCCATATGGGGTTTTTTTGGAAGACATTTATAATTTGTTTATATTACATTTTGTTTATTTTAACGTACTTGTGTGTTTTTCTTTTTATTTTAATTACTTACCCTCTGACTTATAAAAAATCGTTAATCAGTATCTTAATAGGCTATTTAACAAACAAATGTTGTGGACGTCCAGGTACTCCCTAACTTTATTTCACTTATAAACACTACTTAGGATGTTATTATGTCATGAACGAAAAAGATTTACACTATCGCAACATCGAATAAAAGACGGAATGAATTAGTGAACTTATGTGACATCTCCTGTAAGTCATTTGTTATATCGCATTTTTTTAGTTACAATGCACTAAACATTGGTGTTTAATATGACAGCTATTTACGCAGTGCCTAAAGTTGAATAAAGTTTATAAGTAAAAAGATTTCATAATTAATCAGTCATTCATCACTTAAATTTAACTAACGTTTATAAGTTAGACCGTTAGTATTTAATTTTGGGTTCTGTTGTTTTTATTTTGTAAGAAAATATTATCCTATGACCGTCATGGTGGTTCTTATGGTGGGATTCAAACAATTTCTGTACAAAAGTCTATGAAGATCGGTTGCACGGTTTTTCCGTGACGACGTTTCAAACCAACGTAGGTACCTATAAGATACCTATTAATAATTATCTAGCGCATATCAATCGAACTCCCGACCGCGGCCGACGACGCCCAAGGCCCAGGGTGTGTCTTATTGCTAACGTATCCTTGCTCGAATTTAATACCAAACTTCCGTAATCGTGACTCTTTACGCTCAGTTCCTAGTCCTCGGGCAGTAATCAACCAAACTGTATCTCTCGCTAAGCACTATATTATTATGTAGTCATATGTGTCAGGTTGTAGGAAATACCTTTTACCTATAAGCACAGAGTAGATACGTATAGAGTACAAGCTCTCTAAGAACGTCAAAAATGTGAACCTATTCTCATAGGGTTGTCATCTAATGCACGTAAAAGAAACTTTTTTTTTTTTTTTAACTAGAGTACAAACGGTAATGGCCATATTAAACGTACGTATTTAAATGTACTCTATATGCTGTATTATACATAAATATTATATAATACTGTATATGATAACAGATACTATATATTATATTTTTATAAAGAGTAATTCGTAATGTAATCACCAAATACTAAACTGTCAGCAAAATATGTTGCTGATTACATACAATTTATATGCTGACCATCATCAATGCTCAAGTCGTTTTCGGGGAATTTAATACATTGAGTCACTTTGTTTGCGTCACTAAGTCAGCGCTCCCTGTATGACGTCAACGAAAATTAAGCTTTGTACCTATTTTGTGTGTGTCTATGTTCAAAGTTTCAAATTAGAGATTTGAGACTTTCAGACTCTAGTTCAATGTGAAGTCAGTTTAAAATAGATTTCGGAATTACAGACAAGAAAGCGAGTTAATATTGCATTGTCATGCAGTTCTGAACTATGTTTGAAATTTTAAGAGTCTAGCTCATCGGTAAGTTACTTTAAAATACATTGCAAAATTTCGATCGAACGGACGGAGAAGAAAGCGAGGGCAATAAAATAACTACTTATAACACAAATAAAAAAATATAAATAATTGTAATGGAAGTTATTTTTTAACATAAATAAAGGAAACAAGAAAAATGGATGGAAAAGTATTTCCTTAACTAATATTAATAAACAAAATAAAAAAAAAATCTGATACATATATTTTGTGTAGATATAAATGGGTAAAAAAGTGGAGGCAAAATTTTCAATAAATCGTACAAGGTGAAATTCGTCACGAGACTGTAAATGGATTCACTTCACCTATATTCGAAACTAAAGTTAACTAAGTACCAACTCATAAACTCCATGGTGTTGTGATCGAAAAATTTCCTAGCTAATAAATAAAACCACATTTAACGAAGTGCATGTATATGCAAGTCGTGATTTCGGGTACCAGGAACCAAGAAGCAGTTAGCATTGACCATGAATGAGAAGCGTGGAGGTGTCTGGAAGTGACAAGCGCGCATGGCGGCGTCGCGGCGTGCACAGTAGCAGTACAGTCCACCGCCGCACGTCGACCGCGCTGACATGTCTCCCACACTACGGGAATAAGCTCGCGACCCGACCTCAACCGTGCTCTACCGTTTCACGACCGTTTAACGCGTGTGCAGTGCCAATTCTAGTTTATCAGGAGAATAATCTGTGACCACCATGCCACTAAAAGGATATCGGCGCTACGTTCGTAGATTTATTTCAGGGTGTTAAAAGCTTCATAAATGTTACCTGCGATGTTGTCCGTTTGTTATGTGTCCGTCACGGCTGAGCATTCAGACCGATGTTACGAAATTGACATATAAATTACATGTGGTATCTATGTTATTCGCTTTCATTTAAAATTTCTAAAAACTATTGGTAAAATAATTATTTCGTATATTGTAAAGACGTTATCGCAGCCTCATTAGTTCTAATGCACGGATATTGTGTCATTTGTATCGTTTTGCGGATAACATTGCGGGCATATCGCAATGTGGAATTATAATGGAATCTGTGTTAAATGGGTTAACTTGGTCAAAGACCAAAGCGAACGCCAAAACAAACATACCATCAGAAAATACTTTCAGGGCTAAAGATTTTCATACGTCATCCTCAAAGTAATAAATCGTAAGTATCTTAAGTCTTATCTATGATCTCCAGCAAGTTCTCTGGAAAGTAACTTAAAACAACTTCGTAGTAAGTACAGTTTCATGTTTAAAATTTTCAGTTCGCAAAAAGCTAGGTATATAAATAAGGTCAGATAAAATATAAGATCTCATCTTCTAAATAAGAAATCTCGTCAAGACTTTTAGCGAGGTGTAAACATTCGGATTCCCCGCCGAATTGCATTTCTATTGTAATCAGCCCAAACACAATTTACGGTATTGAATGTAGTCATAACAATGGCTAATGCGAAAACAAAAGAAACAATTTGTTCAGGTAAATTTGATAGATTTTTTGCTCTTATTTTTAGCATTCAACTGAAACTGAAGCGATTTCAGGCATGTCTAGATTTATGAAGTGCTACTAGGAGCTGCTGACTTCTGTCAGAATGGTTAATGTTGTTTTGTTGTTATGTTGTTTTGAAAATTCGTCGTCGAAATATCATATTAGGTAGGTACATGTTCATATTCACATTCAGCGCGGATGTAACCGATTTAAAACTACCTATATCTTTTAGATTTTTCATATGAAAACATCGGGGTCTTCTGAGGAGATTAGCTCAAATTGACATTGAAACATACGAGGCGTCGAGCCGAGTCAGTTGATATGTACCCCGATTCTTGAGCTCAATTGATATAATCCATAGCGTACATGTATTGGTTACATCCACTTGAATCTTGACATTGCTACAATATTATTTACCATTAGAAATCACGTGGTACGGGAGTTCCGTAACATACGTCGGCGATTAATGCATGTTTATCAAATAAATTAACGACGTGAGTGTCGTACCCACGTAGCTGTTAATTGCCTGTTAGGAGCGACACCAGTATCGTGACTGGAAAAAATCTTGCAATAAAATCTTTTGAAAGGTCAAAGTCGCGGCGTTTCTCGTGATTGCCAAGCGAGGCAAACAAAGCCAAATGGCTCGTTTTCTCCTAAATCTTTTGGTTTGCTACCGTCGAAAGTGTTCACCCGCTTTCGGAAAACAATGCTTTAATTCTTTAAGATAATTATTTTCACCAATCAAATTGATTCTATACAATTTTCACTTTAAAATTTCCCAGAATTAACTAATGTCACTCTCACTGATCCATCATTTAAATGGCCGTCGGAGCGGAGCAAGCGGATTTTAGAACAACGTTTCCCAAAATCGTACAAATCCTTTATTCACAAAGCCATCGCTCAATTTGTAACCACGTTTAAAGATCAAAGTCTTAGTAGGTGGTAGAGCGCGTGTAAGGTAATCTTTAGTAGGAATTTTGAAGACTCTAACATTGTCTTAAGTATGACAAAGAATTTCACGTCTTTGTAGAGTCACGCTTTTTCAGCTGACAACCAATAATATTTATTGTTATTGCTTTGGTCCAATTTTCTCCGCTTATATGAGACAGATAATTATACCATAGGGAATATATCTACAGCGTTTCAATTTAGTACCTAAATCTGAACATTATCTCTTAGGATAGAGAACAAGGTCAATAATTATATAGTTATAAGAATTTCTATTGAAATAAAATAATATTTCTTTTCGAGTTAATTATTAATTTCTTGCTTTATTTTGTTATTATTTTGAGTCTAGATTAGATATTTTCATCTTATGTAATAATTTGGAAGTTTATAATAACCAACGACCAGCCCACAACAGAGCACGGCTCTCTTATCAGAATAAGAAGCGCTAAAACGCCTTCCATAACTATAGTATAACCTTCTACCGTAAAAGGTTATAAAATGCTGGTTTGCAGATATATGTCTTTGTGAAAACTGTAGTGAACGGGCAGGCATGCAGACTTCTTAGCGATATTTTCCTCCATAAACAGACAGATCCTGCCGGCCAGTCACAAGAACTATAGAAGAAAAATTATAATAAATAATAACAGTTAAACCGCTAAGAAATGTCTTATTATGGTTTACTGTTGATTCGAAATTTCCACGACGAGATACGTAATATCTCTTGCTCTAGTCAACACAATATAATATATAGCACATGATCGCATACATTTATGATTACGAACTACGACCTTCTCTAGTGTAACAATAACAAATCTGCTTCACCCGTGTAGAATAAATAATTAAACTTTAATGTCCCTTATGTTAGGAGTGCTCTAAAGCTTCTCAAAATGGGAATAATTTTGGAAGTGCCCAGAACCACTTGCTTTCATAGGTCGCTATTCATTCGTGAAACGTCCTTTGCATTTATTTGTCTTGGTTATGTTACCTCTGTTACCTACCTACTTTCATTTATTATTTCTCTGTCCCTTCCAAGCCCTATAAAGCCCTTTAGCTAATTCTTTGGGAACCAAGAAGCTGCGTCTATTATGACTAGTATTCGCACACTGGACGAAATTCGACCATAATTGATATTAAAAATTTAAGAAAACCAAATCCTATTGCATGTTTCGAACATTTTTTATTTTACTAACAACACTAATCAAAATTAAAAAAGAAAATGGTAGACAAACAGAGGAGAAAAAGTTACTGATCAGTTTTGTCTTTACCTATTTATATATTGATGACATTAAATACGTCTGCAGTCATATTTGGTGTTGGTGATAAAAGACCTTGAACTTCAGTGGCAACATTTTGTGGACTGCAAACACGTTTTCTACTTACATGACACAATTAAAACTCCTATACTAACATTAGCAACCAATACGTCATATTTAATAATTTCCATAGCGAAAATAATAAATTCTGTGAATAATTAAAACCTACCTACATCTAGAAGGTATTGTGTGTTTTAACAAGATGTTGCCCGCGGCTCCGCCCGCATTATCCTTTCATCGTATAAACTTAAGGAGAATTTGATAAATGCTGAAAACGGAAAGCAAATATTTAAAAGTTATAGAATTGGAATTAGGTGAGCCTAGGTACTATAGATATCGACTTTAACTGATGAATAAATGGATGGAAGGATGTGATTAGTGTGTAGTTTTATTTTTTATACATTTTAGCCTAACGAAAAACAGACGGGCCGCCAGATGATAAGTGGTCACCATCGCATTTTGTCACTCGCAATACCATAGAGTCAACAATGCGTCGCCGGCCCTGAGAGAGAGTTCTGAAGGGGAGTTGGGTCAAGTTAGATTACAAATGTTCAGTTTTGTTAAAGGACTGAACGCCTTATACTTTTTTGCGCACTAACGCACGTAATATACTGCAGGGAAATACAGTTCAGGCTAACGGTATACTAAGGGTATCGACGGTACACTGCAAAGCACTTACAATTGAGGAAGCCTTGAGCTTCTATCCCGCCGCTGCAGCGTGAGTAAGTCGATGCAACACAATTGGTCCTCAGTAAATTTTTCTCGATCAAGCTTTTATACCTAAGGCTGCTTTTTCCGAATGTACAGTTCCTGTTAGCCCTAATCGACTTTTCAGCGTCACGGTCTCGTGCTGCCTCTCCACTCATAGAAATTCTACATTAATTTCTACATCACTTTCCGATGTCTTCATCAAACTTACTTATAGTAATTATTATACGTAATGATACGACGACAGGGTGTCCAATAAAGTACTTCGTACCACATATTGTACAACAATATGTCGATAAATTGACTTATATCGGCACAGACTGATTTGCGGCCGAACTCACTAATGAAAGGTTTCGTAGTGTCACTAATTGGAAAATGACAAACATCCTGACAGCAACCCGCAACCAGCGGACGCTATTGACACACATTTGCATAATGCGGTGAATCAGATTCATTAATCACTGATTCGTCCATTCGAATTGTAGTGCAGGAGCGACGGGCGTGATTTACTCCCGAAACACAACACCGATTTTAATGATATTTTTTAACATTGGTAGGTGCCATCAGAAGATAATATAAACATACAACTGCAGTAATCAACACTTGTTACCTACCGACTGTCGCAAGTCACATTTCCTGCAAAATGTAAGTTTGAGAAAACGTTGTTGTTATATACATAACTGAATATACATACATGTACGATACGTGTTTCAGCAATTTATAAGTACCTATACAATTTATGATTTAATATCTTTATTCAGAGCAGTACTCACGTCCCTAGCAGTTCAGTACGTGTCCATATATTTACTATACGGAACAGTACCTATACTTTTTTTAATAGTTTTGTGTCGTACAATATATAATTTCTAAGTTTCAAGCAAATCCTCTGGAATTATCTGTAAAATGCTGTCCATCCTTTCATTACCTCGTAGGCTGACCTTTGGAGATATTTTGTCAAAATATAAGCAAGCGTTTGACCTGGCTGGAAAGCTGGGTACGGTGTATGAAAAGGCACGCTTGTCTAGAAATAGCCCATTGACTCTAGCCTTGAAGAGGTCCAAGTTATTATCATTTTATAGCCAGTGCTTTCTTCGGTGTTGATATTACAGTAAAAGTAAAAGAAAATATCGAAAACGTTATAATATACACTTTGCACCAGCCGGCAAGCACCAGTGCCAAATGATACCAATTAACTAGTTAGAAGTTAGACCACCGACACACTGGTTTAGAATAGGGCAAAGTCAGAACAGATAGAGCCAAATGATACAAACTGGGTAATGCACAATGTAATTTGGAAGAAATAGTATCGGTGTAGTAATGGTATGGTAGTAGGTGGTAGAAGTAGTTAAAGTTAGTTAATACTGGATGTTAAATTTTTAACTGATTTCGTTTCTTCTTTAAGATGTGTAATATTGATACAGATACGTAATTTATCCACAAATATCATCTCCGTACAAAATACTCATAAAGATCATCCTCTTTAACTACATCAACAAAACGCAACAAACATCAATGTCTCACCTTTAAACACTACTCTATGACTCTTGCAACTAAAAAAAACTACACACTAGGGCATTATGACCTAGTTATCCAAAGCAGCTTACTCACAGATCCGAGTTGGTTTAAAAATACCACGATTACTCTTCTTGTGTGATCATTACCCGTTTTACGTGAAGCGGAAGAGGTATCATCCTTGTTAAACCTGATTCGCTCTTGTTTCATTCAATGTTCAAGGCCCAAGGCATTGGCCGGTTACCTAGTGACCCTATAAATTATGCTTTTTAAAAAAACTTGACACACCTCGCTCAGGTAAACGATAGACTTGATTTAACTATCACCTACGTGTAATTATGATATTGCTGTGTTATTAATAATAATAATAATTCATTTATTCTCTCTACATAAAGCACAGATTGCCTTGTCTATCTATGTAATCTATCTACATAAAACTATGTATGCCTTTAGCTCTTCACTTGAGTTTCATTTCCTCTGTGAGAGTCTGGAGTTCTAGGGAAACTGGTAGAACTAAGTAAAAGTTATTGTACTCGTGTCAAAGTCCATTGTAAAATTGCATAGATTATGTACTACAGTTATATCGATAAATATTGTTGGTCAATAGTAGACTATTGATATATCGTAGACGATATCGTTACAAAATGCCTCGTTTTTAAATGCGTGCATATAACGCAAAATATGCTTCAAATGGCCTGTAATTTTTTTTCAAATCAAATTTTGGGACATTTTACATTTTGTCTACTAAACAGACTAGAAAAAAAGTTCTTAAATCATTTAAGCTAAGTATTTTTGAAATCTATAACAATACAATGGAACCTAATAAAGCTTTTAAAATATGAATTGAATGAACCCCAAAAGATGTCAAGTGATATTAGGTAGTGTACCAAGAGTAAGCGAGACTTAATATGGAACATAGGATACATAGGAAGTGTCCTAGTAAAGTTGATAAGAGCAAATATACGAGTATATCCCAAATATATATAAACTTTAAGCAGAGAATAAAGCTGATTGAACAAGCACTAAACATCTAAATCATAAGTACATCTCTTAGTAAATTAAATGGTCACTTGGTCCATAATTTATAGTTCTAAGTAAGATATCCAACAGATACCCGCGGCACGACACGACAAGTTACCCGCGACTTCGTCGGCGTTAAAATTGTGATCAATACTCGGGTATAAAAGTATTATATGACCTCGGCGACTCAAAACTATCTCTCCACCAAACTCGATCGGTGGTATGGTTTAGCCGTGAAGGCATATCAAACCAACAAATTAATTCTCGCATTTATAGTAATAGGAAAATGCCTACGATAATTTGGAACACCTTCGTAATCTCACGCATGCACATTTTATGGTGTCCCAATGGTTTAAAATCATGTTCATACAGTGTACCAACGTTGATAAAATGTACTTTCATCACAAATTGCAAACTTTAGTCGCCTAACCCAAAATTTTCAACATCACATAATTCTTCAATCTATTTCTATATATTCTTATTATATTTAATCTAATAGATGTTACTTTGTTTGTTTAGAGTTTAGACCATGTATTGAAAAATAAGACTGGAATAATAAACGACTACTTTGATTAATATTATGTGGTCAGTATGTTTCTAGTTCTTATACAAGCATGCCGTGTGTGTTGATTGAATTACTTGTACCTGTGCGGTTCATTAAGTGTCACGTTTGGAATAAATGCAAATCTCATCGACATGGAATGTTTTAAGCGGTGTGGTGTTTCAATCAGCAATGGCTTGCGCAGGACTGGGTTACTGCTCAAGAGCAGCTTTACGTCCAGCTCGGAATATACTCTGCGTAAGATTACAGTAATAATATTTACTTTTGTAAGTTAATAAAGCTTTGGGATGGCTAACAGCTGTACTGGCGTAGGTAATATCGGCGTCTTTCATGTAAAGTCTTAGTTTGTATATCATTTATTTAAAGACCAAGCCTGCCGTGCGCACCGCTCAGTAGAACGTTTATACCTATAAAACTAGGCACCGTTTTCCTTGCGGTCATAAACCGGAGAAGCTTATTATTTATGACTTCATAGTTATTAACTTTGCTCAAAAGTATTTCATTATACTTATAGGTATATTAATTTGAGATACGAAGTATATTCTATACAATTAATTCTATTACATTATGCAATACTGGCTGACTTTCGCTTTGACAGGAATCATATTTAATTCATAGAATGTCATTAGTAGATACAGACAAATGGCTTGATATTACAGATATTAATATTAAGCCTCACTAACCATCTAACTTACTTACTTAGGTAAGAAAGTGAGGTAAGGTTACCGTAACCGTACGCTACTAATTAATACAAATTGGTGAAAAGGTTCAACGGCTAATTATATGTGTGTAAAAACATTATTTTTCTTACCCCATCTGGGACATCATTATTCATATTCAAATTACCTACGGACTACAAAGGGGCATTTAACTAAAATGGGCGCAAAAACTAAAACGGAAAGGACCACATCTGGTCTCAATCCCAAACCGTGTTTCGGTTATCGGTTCAAATGAAAAACTTGGAACAGTTGCGCTCGTCCCTGGCAGGCGTCCTATCTTCAGAAATGTTATGACAAATGTGCCCCATTTGCAAACTAATACTACTTCAATCAACCGGGCCATTCTGCGGTATACTCTGTAGCCAATAAGATAATTCAGGTCTAGGTATATTCTCGTGAATTAATTATCGGAAGGATTGAGTTATAGATGGCAATGACACTACTCACCGACAGAATGAGGTTTAGACTTATGGATTCTCAGAGATAAGATGAATGTGTCCGTCTAACTACAGAATTTTGTCTCATTCACGTTTTTGTTGCTCCACAATTCTTCTCGCTTAGCAGCAACTACTTGGTTACCTGTGTTAAAATGGGCGAGTTGTACGATAAGCCTGCCGCGTTAATTAAACGCCCAGATTTTTACCGACCGATCAAATCCATCGACTTGAATCAAATTATCGTACGATTTAATTCTACTATTTCAACTAACTAAACGAAAACATAGTTTTTAAAAGTATATTATTTATCCTCATATCTCGCTTTAGATATAACGGCAATGTTATAAATATTCTGAGTCAATTGCAGGTTATCTATCATTTACGTAACAGTAAGATAGCTTTAATAAAGTTACACGTGTTGATGTAATAAGCATTGGTTAATAATTTATTAAAATGAGCATGCGTTACTAAATAATACTTCACTCACTTTGATAAACAAATGGGTAAGGAATAAGTATCGCTGTGAACAACACAAGCATTTAAGTCAAAATATGCATATGCATTTTTTCCGTCTGGCTAATAGATCATAATCATAACATGACTAGAGCAACTGTGTCTAGATATTCTTAGTTTGGAGTTTATAATAAGCACGATACGTAGAAAACATCAGGATTACTGAAACTTTGTAACATAAATAATTTTAAGGTTGAAGTTGTAAATCTGTATTGATAAGTTTATAATAAAATATCAGACTGTAGTATAGTAACTTCGAAGTGCTTATAGCCGCACGGATTCTGAAATTGCAATTGATCGACAAGGTGTTAACTGTCCTTTAACTGGTAGGCTGGTAACCGATTGTAGCCAGTTCACGAGCTGTTGTTGCCCTCGGGTTAGCCACTAAGCCTTCAATCCCTCAAACAATCCTTCATCTGGTAAACCGCTAGTGGGTTGAGTCCAGTCAGCAGACTCGCAGATAAATAGTTGCCAGCACTCGTGTTTTAAATAATAAATTTTAAATTAAAATAAAAAACTTTCGTTCAGTTCATTTTTAATTAATGAGGAGGAAACACCAAATCCCATTAACCTTTTCAAAATTGAGACTTGGTAGTAGTAGAAATAGCAGAGTAGGCTAAATAGTAGGCCGTTGATTGCTTCCAAAAGTTCAGCCGAATCATACACCTTTTTTTTTTTTTTAGTTCATGTACACAACAAATGTTTTAGATGCGACGGCATGATACGTAGACTTAATCTTACTGCTATTATGTTCCTCCTACATACAATTAAGGGCAAAAAATAACAAGTCTCTAAAATATATTTGAAAATTTGTTACGCTGCTACATTCATTTCGTTAACAGTTTGCATTATTTCATGTTGAATCCAACGTTTTCAATTCACGATAGGATGATTGGATTGCGTTTACTGCTGACTACACCGATCTGGCTCGTGGGAAACGATTGTACCTACACATATACTAATATGTATTATTGTTCCAGTCATTGGAAATTTTTAATGTAACTAATAATGAATTTTGTATATTAAAAAACACTAAATGCTTTTGTTATAGACAACAGATGAAATTTTTCTTACCCTAAGCTTTTTATCCAGCATTAAGTCCCCGTGCCTGTAGTTATAATACCTCACGAAGGCGTAAGACAAATTATCGATTTAAATTAAACTGAGTACTAATTAGCTCGGCGTTTGTAATGGCAGGCTGGCTGGCAGTCGAAAGTGGGCCTTAATAAGCATACTAGAGTTCCCAGCGGCTATCTTTTAATACAATCTCACTTCGTTTTTACTTATTTTAAACACGACGATACTTTAACTTTCCTCAACTTGCTCGCCTTCCAATAAATAGCTTCCTGAATGAAAAGCTTATATTCATATTTCTTTAAGGAAAAATTGCGATATGATTCACTTTAGTAAAGAGGGATTGGATCCCAATTATTCATCAATTCACCTGGTTATCATTGCACGAGAGATTTCTCTATAAAACTATTAAACCAAAACTTCAACTATATGTATTCGTCATCAAAAAAGTAGAAATACATGTTATCAACACATGGCACTAATAACACAGCATAAAACAGTCAAATGTAATTTATTTCTGATATTTATAATCTACGAAAACTGTCCAGACCCAGACCAACTGACAAGTACAATCATTGTTAGAAATCAACAAAGGATATCGGAAATTGTTACATTATTTGGAAACGTTATCTTTATTACAAGCTTACAATACTCTGCTAGTTCAATTGTGTAGGGAAATCAGACGTAAATAGAGCTACCTACTGCCGCTACTGCTGGATACAATAATTAGATTAATTTTAGTAGATTCCCGCGACTGTGCATGATATTAAGCTTAATCAACTTATAAATAAGAATTACCTGCGCTATAACTCATGAAATAAGTCGATACGAAAGCATAAAAGAACATTGGGTACTCAACAAGATCCAAACTCAAATACGCTGGCAGGAAGATTTCCTTACGAGACCTTGTTTTCACTATTAAACCATCTTATCTTACCAATAAATAAAATTGTAGGGCCTGTCTGTGATAATAATTAAGGACAATAATTAAATGGAATATGTTATATTATTTATAAGATTAAACCTCATCATCCGTTTTTAGAATTTTAGTCTGTCTGCGTTTTTTTGTCCGAAACCACTTTACGGCTTTTGATAAAACTTTCAGGGATTTTCCGGGAAGGTACACTAACATAGCGTATGGTTTTATTTCAATATTTTTAAAGATTTCTGTTTTTTCAGTTATCGTCCTTAGCGTCCGTATCCCAAAGGTCCCGTTTCTAACAACTTTTCACACTGCCAACATTTATATAATCCTAAATTACTATCAGTAAACGTTCTTCGGAGTGCAAATAATCGTCACTGTTCTGTATTTCGAAATTTCACGCGGACGATGTAAAAGGCATAAATGTGAATTATTTCATAATCGTCAAATAAGTCCAGTGTTGTAGTTAACTATAACGGTGAAATGACGGTCAAACTGGCTACCAAAATATTTTACTTTAAAGTATTTTTCAAGCTTTTAAGTAATAAAAAGATTTACCTACTCGTAAGCTTAAACAGCCGCTTTTACCATTTTAATTTTCATTCACAGTCCTCACATCTCTATGCAGATATCTTTTCTCTCGCCACAAAGGCTGAAACGAAATGCGATCTTCATTCATGTTACTTTATTGGAAAGTCGAAAGCTTTTGAGCTCATCGATTTTAAACTTAATGCATTCGATACAAGGTCATTTGTTGTTATATTATGTATTATTCTCATAGTTCTTTTGAGATTATCTTACTTTAGCGTATGTTTACTTTGCTATTCTTTGACGCGTGTGTATTTACTGTATTACGCGACATCGGTTTTCTATAAAACTCCTAGTTAAATCTTGAAAATCAAATCCGTAGTTGGCCTAGGGCTATTGTGACCAATGTTAGTTGAATACAAATAACAAAATCGACACATTGTATTTCTTAGATAAGATTCATCCCATTTCCCGCATCTTACCTCTCTCCCTATTAAAGTAACTTCATTTTATTTATTTTATTTTATTTGGAAAGGGCATACAGACATATTGCGATAATTACTTTTATAGAAAATATCTTTACACCACTTAGTTTTCAATCACTACTAGCATCTTGGTTTAGTAAAAAATCTTCTAATACCTACTACCGACAAACGAGAGCGAATTTTCCGAACATCTCAGACACCACGTTATTATGTTGCAAATTAGTTGACAGTCGTGAAAAATCTGACTGATAGCGTTCGTTCCGTTTGACAGTGTTGACGCCGGTTCGCCATACTCATTGTGCGGTATATTTATTTTTATTTACATAACTATGTGTAAGCCTACTTACGTACAGTCTATTCTAGAGATACAATAAAGGAAACAATATACAAAATATGGCGTAGAGCAGACAATCGCTAGCAATCAGTTAAAGAATTGGTTGATGGTTGATGTTGAACGCACTTCGTACTCTATTATACCATGTACTCTCGACTATATCGTATCTAGTCCTCAATCCATCTTAAAGTCCTTAGGAACAGCGCATCTGTGCTCGACTTGAAATAGCACTGAGGTCGTGTTTCATCTGAGTATTTCATAGTACATGTTTTAGAAATATCCTATTCATGAGTAGGTATGTAGTTACTTATATTAAAAAC
>DWLO01001608.1:0-14478 GCA_018245335.1 Dalla quadristriga | reverse complement strand
AGCAGCGTGGTGGAGTATGCTCCAGGCCTCCTCAGTTGTGAGGAGAGACCCGCGCCCTGCAGTGGGCCATTATGGGTCGCAGCCCATGCCACTAGAGTGGGCTGAGCAAATGGTGTCGTAAAAAATATGATGATCATTCTTGGTTAGATAGATTACAGCAGATTAGTTCTAATACTGGTGTTTCTTGAAAAATGTGTTAAGACAAGGGTTGATGTTGAGACAGTTCATTTGTGTGCGTGCATGGAGCTACATGTCGGCCATTTTGTGGTGTGGCGCGCACCATCTTGGGAGGCCATTTTGTTTTTTGGTTTTCATTTTATGTTTTGTATTGTGTTGGTTAACGTTGAGAACTGTTTTGCTTACCATGTTATTTATCATTTTAACAGGGTTTTTTTTTTAAATAAGTTGAAGTGATGATTTTTCTTTTCTTTTTTTATTATCTTCGGAGCATAATTGCGACGCGTCTTACGTTTCGCATCTATCTCGCTCGCAAATTCTAACATTATCAACGATTGTAAAAATCTAGGTGGGTTTTTGTAAAATGTGCTTCGATAACAAAATTACGGACGCTTAAGACATCGACGGCTCCGTGGCGCGTTGGTTAGTGACCCTGACTGGCGGACTGTGGGTCCCGGGTTCGATCCCCGGTCGGGGCAAGCATTTATTTGGCTGATAAATGTTTGTACTCGGGTCTTGGGTGTGTTCAATTGTGTTGTTTTCTGTGTCTCCGCCACCCGCAACACAGGGAATCCTAGTGCGGGGGTGTGAGCGTGTTAGCGTTTTATACAAATTTTTTTTTTTTTTTCATATACCTAATTTTTGTTATAATTAAATGGCAATAATTGTTTTCGGCCTTTTTCTCTTACAAAAACTATGTGTATGAAAATTTAAAAATTTAAATCTGAAATGTCCGTAATTTTAGCATCTACAATGATCTCGAAGCACATTTTTCAAAAGTCTACATAGACTTTTACAATCTTTGAAAATGTTAAAATAGATAGATGCGAATTGTAATAGTTAATAGTAATATTTTTTTAATATTTCCGAACGGGGTATACAATAGCATTAAAATATACTTAGGAATTAAGCTCGGTGAAGATATAAGATTGACTTAGATTTACAAATTTGAAACGAAACTGCATCACTTTAGCTTTAAGGCTAAACATATTCGCATATGGTAACCATCGCATGCTAAGCGCCGTGTGTGTATGTCTTGCATGTCCGCCACTCGCCACCACTCGCCAACATTCGCCACGATAGACCAGCGACGACCTGGACACCGACACGGAGTTCGAGCCGGTTGAGGATATGACCATGGAGACTAGGAGCCGGTGTAAGTATTTTGAGGTTAGGTTAGGTTAGGTTATACGTATTAGTTTAGGATTATGTTAGATTTCAGCCAGATGTTAGTATTTTGAGGTTAGATTAGGGTGTAGATAGTTAGTATTTTAGGGTTGAAAAAGGTAATACAAGGTTTAAACAATCAGAAAGATATTAGGATTAATTATAGTGTTTGATTTTTTTTTTAACAGTACTTATTTAGGTTTTTGACGTGAGTCACTGAGTGAGTGAAAACAGATTAAAATCTGATTTGTCTGAATTAATTGAAGTAGTAATAACCATGTTTGATTAATTTAAACTACAAGACATGATTTAATGTACGGTTGACCACTCACATTGCAATCACACTTAGCGGCTTATTGTAAAATTAGCTAGTTAATAGTTTAGCAATTAGTAATTAGAAAAAGAAATAGAAAAAGTCCTTGGTATATTATTGAGTTTGCTATTGAATTTATAAAAATTCAAAAGACTAAGTAGCTGATGATATCGTAGACAACCGTAGACCGTATAGCATAGTTTGATTTTAGTTTACACTAAAAATTAATTGCATGAAATTAGAAATATTTAAACTAAAGTACCTACTACTTATTAATTATGTGAGTATTGATTCCTTTTTTCGATACAATTGTGCTTTTTGATTATAACCAGCCCAGTATTGGGCACGGGGTTCCTCTCGGAGTGAGAAGAGTTAAAGGTACTGTCCGCCACGACAGCCCAAGACTCATTGGCTACTTCACAAGTCTTTTGAGAGCATTATGGGACAATAAGGCGTGCAGGTGTCTCTTTTTTTGGTCCCCATTAGTTGTATACAAATGTTAAATATAAAAGACATCAAAGTTTTCCTATACCTTGGGGCTAGCCGATAGCAAAAGTCGCAATACATTCACACTCATTTCCATAGCACGCTAGCGATGGTCGTTTCAATTACTGTTTTTTTTTTAATTTGTTTGTTTCGAACACACACAGACAGAAAAAGTGTTGGCAGGTAGACGTCTTGAAATCTAAATTCTCCTGCTTTGCAATACAAAGCAGACACAATGTCCGGAGCATGCGTTGTGAAAATGAGTCTGAATGACTATCCCGCAGCGGGTGTAGGAATGAAATCATTTTATCTCGAAACCAGGTAATATTAAACATTTTGCCTTTCGCGTCTCCACAATCTCCACTCTACGGAGGGCTTTGGGAGGGTGAATTTAAAAACGCTTGTATCTGTCTCCAGCGAGCGCGCACACCGGCGAGCATGGGGTTGACGAGTACCCCGACATCAGCGGCATCACCAACGCCAGGGTGAGCACGATTGAGACCCCATCTTGTTGCTATCTGACATTTTGTTACATGACTGTAGGACGAATAGCAGCCACATGTCTTCTTGCGACTGAGGACTTACACGCCTAAAGCTTGTTGCTACCTAAAGACAACCTGGACCAAATTTGAAACAAGCTAAGGGTGGTTATTTTGGTAAGCTTTGTATTTGGGTTGACAAAGGCACCCGCCATATTCCAACTCTTTAGTATTTTGTTCCTGATCAATACATGATTACTTTCTCGTAACCCAAACTCCGTTCGCGGTTTCCAGGAGGCGATGCGCAAGATGACGGAGGAGGACAAGCGCAAGATCTTGCAGCAGGTGGAGCTGTTCCGCCGCGAGAAGATGACGTTCGACAACGAGGTGGCCAAGTGGGACGACGCGGGGAACGACATCATCATGCTCGCCAAGCACATGTGCATGATCATGCTCGACATGACCGACTTCACCAGGTCAGTGTGCCCCCCGGGGACCGCAGGAGCTATCAGCAGGTAATCGGCACCCACAGGATTCGACAGTGATCAGCTCAATTACCACCTCATCAGACCAGAGTGCTCCGGGGACCGCAGGAGCTTTCAGCAGGTAATCGGAACCCACAAGATTCGACAGCGATCTGCTCAATTTGGCAATTGCGGTGATTGCTATGAGGTGGTCCTCATCAGTTCCTTTTAAGGTCCTGTTCAGGTTTGTCACAGGTGTCATGGGTGGTCGTGGATGGGTGGAGCTGTATGCTCGTTTGGTATCTTAGTCACATAAAAAAAACCTTATTTATCCTTAATATATCTTTGAATCTGTGTCACATTAAAAATAAAATGGCCATGGACTTTTGACTATTAACCTACAAGTGGTGTGTATGTCAGGGGTCGCGGGCCACTGAAGACCACGATGGACGTGATCAACGCCGCCAAGAAGATCTCCGAGGCCGGCACCAAGCTGGACAAGCTGACGCGCGAGATCGCCGAGCAGGTGCGTGAAATGAAATGAATCTTAATCTACTTTAATTACTTTAATTACTTTAATTTAATCTACTTTGATTGTTGCAAAGTAGATTAAACGTATCTTTATAAATGAAATGAAGTGAAATTAAATTATTTATTTCGTCATAAGGTACAGGCGGCACACTCGACGAATGTCATGAAACAGTATTAAAATAAGTAATATCTAAATAACATCAAATTAAATTACCTTAAAATTAGTTACCTACTGTTTTGAAATCAGTATCTAATCCTATGGCAATCCCTAATGTCACGATAGACAATAACTATCTTAGTCATCCGCTTTAAATATTAAAAAAGACACTTAACCTATTTAATCTAGGATAGGCCGGGAGAAAATAAAGCCGGAGGAAAAAAACTCGGGCACTCTTTTTAAAAAAAGGTAGGTACTTAAATTATTACAACCTTTTTAACAGAAATAATTTAGCAGCTAGTTTAGCTGTCGGTCTTCGCTGTTATCGTTAGATCACAGTCGTGAAGCCTTGTCTGAGCCTTGCGTTGTGGAGTACACAGTGATGTTAGGTGCATACGTTGATTATTTTTGAGCGTGCGCTTACTATAGATAGCCATCTCACCATTTGCGTATCTACATGAAATAGTTATCACTGTTATTTCAAAAGTTCGTTGTCCTCCATGATTGGTTCGTCATCCGTCCGCTTCATATTCAACTGAGGATCGATGCGTCCTTATAAAAACTAATATTTTTATTTTTATTTTACATTTACCTTAGAAGTAAAGTTAGGCTTACATAATTCTTTTACTTACTTACTAATATTTAAACGTATTTGCTGGCTGCTCTGCGAAATACAGGAGGCTCAGACCAAAGCAGATCTAGACTGGTGTCCTAAGCCAGAACCCCATTGAGCAATGTCAAAGCATGTAGCAAAGGTTACCGATACCAATCTGCAAATAATATATGACGACGAATATTATTAACGAACAGTCCTTTTCAAGGTGGTTGGTGGGACTGCAGACCTATTTTCTATTCACATCACGAAAAAATATGCTCTTGGTGATGACTGTACAATAATTACATGGAAGCCCGAATTATCTAATACTGGCATGTAAATCCGCACCCAAAACCAGGTGGTCCGTTAAAGTTTGTCCTATTATGATTTCACCACCTGTCGTTTGCATAATGAAAACCGAGACCTCAGTGACAACATTTAAACCTAACGACTACGATTGGTCGTTGATGCGCATAAATACATTTCCCGGTCCGAAAAGTGCGATGATTCGAGGAACTTTCTTCCCCATTGGTTATCAGTCCTTCGAACGGCGTGCCCTGGAAAGTTATCTAGTGTTAATAACCGGAACAGACGACTTCACGTGATTTTCGAGACATGAAAGCGCTTATGAAATGTATGCCACTAATCTGTCCAACTTTCGAAAGCCTCGTCGTTTTGAATCGATGACGTGTCGTCGTGGTCGTGACGTAAGTCGTAAGCAATAAATGTTCGCCTACCAGTTCTCGGGATTACAGGTAATTAGTTTGTGAATCGCATAATATGTCGCTTGTAAACCCCAATGTGTTATTGGAATGGATGGATCCAGGCATGAAATTTCCATGACAAGCAGTTTCAAGTAATAGAAATTTGTTAGTAGTTGTGATTAAATTTACGAGGAAACTATTATGGAATGGTTAAACTATGAATCTTGTAGTGAAATTATGATTTGCATACCTACATAGGGTTTACACAGCGCTTGTGAAAGGTAAATGAAGTGTGATTGACATAAGGTTTGTCATAGTCTTATGTCACTTTAATGTATGTTTAAACTTATATATATTATTTTCTTTCAATTAGTTTAACACTCAATTAAATTTCTTGAGCACATAATATGATTACAGTTTAAGTATAGGTTTCTTTAAATATTTAAAACGGCCTTCGTCCACTTTCTGCTTAGTTATAAGGTTGACTGGTAAAGAATACTTTTAATATTAAGTCCACCTTTTATACCATTATTGTTTTTAATTGGTCTAATATTGTTTGATAAATAAACAAATAAATGTCAATACCAATTGTTTGACATCATTATATTCGTTTCTATTTGACTAGTATTTATTCCACTTGTCAAGGGGGCGGTTTTGTCGTAAACAAACAGGGTTTGTGAAACTTGCGGCCCGTTGGGCTACCGAAGTGTTATTAGTACTGGCCCTTGATTATGGAAGTTGGCGAACACTGTTACTCACAAATACACAACTCACAAATCGCAAATCGCAAATAACACACGTCAAACATTCAAATTGGACTGTGAAGTGTCGACCAGAGAATCTCGTATCTAAAAGATTATAATTTTTTTCGTTCTTTTAATCTTAGAAATGACTCATCTCACATACAAATTTCCTTCAACTATTCTACCACCTTAGTTCTTCTTAACACATTGAGTGAATACATCCTTTACTTGTTACAAAAAGATCAAAATACGTGGTCTACGTTTGTGGCTTAAGCCTTCCAAATGAAGGAGTTTCATACAATTTTTCAACCCCAATTTCTCCCCTTCAGGGATTTAATTTTGCAATTTCCATTCTTAGCTGACGTCTCCTACGTATAAACTACCACCCTGTCAAATTTCAACTTCATAATTGAAGTAATTTTCCAGATTTCGTGTTTAATGAGAATAAGTTCCTTTCAGTTCGTTAAGGACATTTCGCTTTTATAAAGGCAAAGACAAAACAGTTCTGAAACCTTTTCTCCTCTGTTTGCCAATTTCCTTTTTTTTGGTAACTTTTGTCAATATTCAGTGATATCAGTAAAAAATTATAAAAAATGTTCGAAACGTGCAAATTCACATCATGTTTTATTTATTTTCAATAAAGCTCATGGAAAATTTCAACCAGTGGGCGAACAGATTATGATATTTAAGTAAAGATGATATAATGTCATAATGTCATGGCTGCGAAAGGCAATACGGAACGTAGTATACAGAAAGAGATAGATATCTGTTGACGTCACGTTTCATTATAAGCAATGGCGTCGCGTTTCGCAATTTTAAATTTTTATCGCCTATTTGGAACACCCCATTTATTAATTTTTGCCATTAAAAAGGAATAAAATTAGAAAATAATGGCTTAGATGTATGTATGCTTTAATGAATGTTTGAACGGTAAATTTTCAAAAAAAATATTTGTACCAAATTTAAACTACATGCATAATACCTAACCTATTGTCTGAATTTGGCTGCCTCAATAATCGCGCTCTAGTAAAATAATTTCTTTTCTCTTTTAATATCGTTGGCGAACACTACTAGTAGTAGGATAAATAGAGGTCGAAGGTTTTTATAAACGAACCGCTATTTTTCCATAGCGCTTCTACCCAGAACTGGTAATTTCCTTATCCTTTCAATCTAATTTATTACGTCCCAGTAGAGTTCTGATAACTTCCTTAATCCTATCCGAATCTAACTTGGTTCCAGCTGCAAGAATATCGAATATGAAACGTTCGACGACAGAATATCAAACGCATAATGGGAACGCTACGTGACTTTGTGACAATTGCAGTGCAACGGACAGAGATTCAGCATTAATAGGTTCATAAGTTAGACTAGGGAATATGGACTGTAGACTAGGGAGTGCCTGCTACTTCGTCTGCGTGAAATTTCGAAATACAGTAAGTTTTAAATGAATGACGATAATAATATGTCGCATTATCTTCGTGGAATAGTATAATGTATGTGTAATAATTTGAAACCATGTTTACGTTTAGATCACGGTATGTCGTCACGCGTTGAATCTCTTGTGTGTTTCTCTCTCTCTCTCTTCGCTTTCTCTTCGATGTCTCTATTCTCTCTCTTTATTCTCTATCTCTTTGTCTCTCATCTCTCTTCTCTCCTCTATTTATTCTCTCGTCTCTTATCTTTCTCTCTCTTCTCCCCTCTATCTATTCTCCCGTCTCTCTCTTATCTTTCTCTCTCTTCTCTCTTTTCTCTTTCTCTTTCTCTCTTCTCTCTTTCTCTCTTCTCTTTCTCTTTCTCTCTTCTCTCTCTCTAGCTCTTGTCTCGAATAAAGGCCAGTGATGGGTGCTTGTTGTTAACGATAAATCGCTTTCAGTGAAACACTTGAATGAAAGCATTGCGTATAATGTAAATCGTTTCTCTGTCCAATGAATAAAATGGTAATATTTTATCTTATTTCAGTGTTGCGAAAACATGGAAGTTGTTTAAATGTTAAGTGGGCTTATTTTTTTCATTAAGTTGGTACATAAATAATTTATACCTGGATAACCTTAATTCAGCTACCATTTTTCGGTTCAATCAGTGGGACAAGAGGGGATGGAGGGAGCACAAGTTCAAAGCATCCACCTTACGTCACTTCGATTGGCTGAGTGGCTAAATAACCTAGCTATTATTATGATTGATCCAAATATTAGTGAGTAAGTAAATAAGTAGTAAGTAATAAAACGTATTAGGTTTAACCTCTATTGTTTACTTATTAGTAAGAAATTAATAAAATACGCTCCAGGCTTCAGTGAAGAGAGGCGGGTCGCTAGTTGGGTTGTTACCATGGCGAGCATTGGCCACTGAAGACCACTGCAAGCTTGGTAAGGTATCTTTCATAGCTACTCCTAAAATCAGCTAACTCAGCTTCAGCGGCAGATGCAAACAAATTCAATAATCTTTACCATCGGAAAATTGATACATTCTGGTTCGCCAAACTGTTCTACACTCGGAAAAGATAGTGATTGGTGATGCAAAAGTTATTCGCGGAGTGATTGGGAAATCAGAGAGATTGGCGAAAGCAATCACAGTGATTACACGCTAATATTTTTCCCTGGAGATGTCTTGATTGGGGCACGGTCTTAGTTGGCCATTTGGCTAGGCTTGGTGGAGTGAACGATGTTTTGTGAAATGTGATGAATACGCGCTTAAGGAAATGAACATGGAGTAGTCATGTAAAGAAATAATGAAGGCAATTTGATAGAAGCCGTACAGTGGGGTATATGCATGTTTTTTTAATATCAAATCATCGTTTACATCGTTTTAGAATAGTTATAAATATAAATAGCAGTGGAAATGTTTCAAAACGTTTTAAAAAAAATTTCAAACCGAGATAAATGGGAGCTGTTTAAACGCGCCCATTTTTTGCCCGGTTAGAATGACGTCACAAGACCCTCAAATCGTAACTCAATCACTCACAAACACTACACACACCATACAAACATCTACACCTTGTCGTCGCCGATGACGTCACGTTTCGATTTAAACATGGCGTTGCGTTTTGTAATTTTTAATTTCGATCCCCACTTTTTCACATGTCATTTATTCATTTTTGCAACTAAAGAGGAATAAAATAAGTATTTTCTTATTGGCTTAGCTAGAATTGATATGAGGTATGAATAATTACGATTACTAAATTGATACGATTATTAAAAATTGAGTAAAATGATTCATAAAGTTACTCCATTGCTTTTATTTAGTTTTTCAGCAGTAGGTACCAGTTGATAATCATTATCCTTAATAATGAAATAAATATGAAAGTGTGTTTGGTGGTTTGTCCTTTTTTCCTGCAATAGAGCTACGGATCGACGTGATTTTTTGTTTGAGATAGTTTATATGCTGAGAATGACACAATTTTTTCCCGAAAAATGCACGGCTTCTGTGGAATATGGAGTTTGGATGTTTTAACTTACGTTTTATTTGTTGGTAGCCAAGTACTTTGCACCAATAGAAGAAACCACAATAGGATTCAAACTCAAACCCAATTCTTCTTTTTTCTTCAATTATGCTTGTTTCATCATAAGGTTATTAATTATATACACTTGAGAAAGGTCAGAACATAAAAAGAAAAAGAACATGCAATTCGTCAATTATCTAGAAATCACTGACCAATTCCCTGTTAACACCTAATTATGTCACGATAGACAATACCTATCTTAGTCATTGGCTTTAAAAAATAATACATACTTAGCTTATATCATCTATGGTAGGCCGGGAGAAAATAGCCGGAGGAAAAAAAATCTAAACTATCTAAACTCTATCCAAACTAAGGTATCACTTAGCTTGGTACTACAATTCTAACATAAATTACGGATGGCTGTTTTCTTATAAATCTGTAGCCCCCAAACGGTTACCCCGCTAGCGACGCTAATTGTAGCCAACTAGTGTGGGTGAGTGTTGGGTAATACAGGTTAAATATATTAAGAATACAATTTACTACCAACCTTTTCGGTGGTTCAGTTCACCTGGCTCACAATGAATTAATAAGGGATATCAAAAGTTCAGATAGTTCTAATGATAAGTACAGAGTAATTTACAGATTGGTAACTCCTGATATAATATATAATGTACTACAACACTTACGTGATGTGTGGTACATTGCACGCAACACGTGTAACACAACAAGAATGATCTATGTACATACCTACTTCATAGCTCACAATAAATACATAATTTATATCAATTTACTCATCACACCACTCATTTCAGACCAAAACGCGATACACATTTCTTTACACTGCATACAAACTGTAAACTGTTACTGCATACAAATTTCCGTGTGTAAAGTAACAGTAAGTAGGTTTAACTTGCCTTTTTTTTAACCGTCTTCAAAAAAGGAAGTGGTTCTCAGTTCGGCTGTTAATATTTTTTCAAATTATATTGAATCTTTTTTTAAATTATTAATTTTAGTTTTTTTCTTTAGATAAGCAAGCCGGAAAGCTACGTCCGGTCTACGAAGAGGCACGCTTGCCTAGATAAAGCCTATTCTGAATAAATATTTGTATCAGTTATATCGTTCTGGCAACACACACGCCAGCAGTGAGTTCCATTCCTTAGCTGTGCGAAGGAAGGATGACGCAAACGCTTCGAGCGAATCTTTGGAATATGTACAAGATAGGTGTTATGGCATAGTAGTGGTCAAGTTGTTACTCACCTCAAAGGATCCTTAATGTGTATATATCTGTCCAGGGATATGGCGCAGAGGTTGAGTATGGAAGCGGTGGAACACATGACGTCACAAGCCACCCACGTATCGCAGAACTGCTCACCGAACACCCAGTAGCTTGACAGAAAGAAAACTAAATTTTAACCGGCTTTTTAGTAACCTTAGATAGATAGATTTACTCTTGATAATAAATTACTTTTGTAATATATATCTTTATTTAATTAATTAAAAACTCATAATTCATAATGAAGCCTTGATAGAAAAATGCTAAAATATTTAAGTAAAGTAATGAAATCATTCAGAAATATTTTGTATGCCCGCAAAGGGTAGACCTGTTGTGAACTATTTATTTGCTGTAACACATTTTATAATATAAACCAACAGTAATCAATAAACGTTTTTCTTTTCTTTCCTTTCATTTCCTTTCCATTCTTTTTGATTTCCTTTCCTTTCCTTTCCTTTTCTTTTCTTTCCTTTCCATTCTTTTTGCTTTCCTATCCTTTCCCTTTCCCTATCTTTTCTTTTCTTTTCATTTTTGCAAACATTTTACACTCAGCCGTCTTTCTTTCCTCCTTCCTCTTCCTCTCTCAAGGGCATTCCTTATGAATACTTTTGTGATTATTTCTGCTGAGAACCACACAGATGATTAATTGCAATACCGCGAACGCTCCGCAAAATGAATAATAAATGTTGACATTTCCTCATATTCATTAACCTATTATTCTCCTATTATGTTAACCATATCAATCTAAATTGAACCAATTGCTATAATTATATAATTAGTCGTTACATCAATTAAGGGCCTATTATTATTGCCTTGTTTATTAATCCACTAGAGACAACAAACAATACGGAAGCGGATTACTAGAGATTATAGCGGATTATGTGGGTCAAGTGATTTGAATTTGAGTGGCCACCGCTGCGCTCATTCAATTTAATATTTTAGTTCTAAAGTAGCTCCTATTGTGCTTCATGTTTAAGGACGTCGAAGTGTATTCTTTTTTATTTCAGTAGTTGGGGCTCAAGCTCAACTTTGACTTATTGTTTGTTTGAGTAAGGTTTCAGAAGAAAGATAATTTTACATAAACTAAATGTAGATCAAAACATAGACTTCACATATTTTGCTAGGGTGATCCAAGGCTGTGTGTTATCGCTAGGCAGCGATCTCTTCCAGACAACCTTTTAGTAGTACACAATACTAATAGTTGTCGAATTCCACAGTTTAATTAGTCCAATCAAATTAACTTAATTCAATTAAATGAACATTACATTTCATACATACCAACATTCACATAACAAACATTACATTTCATTCCTTACATTTCATTCATTACATTTCATACATAACAAACATTACATACATTACATGTTAATCTGACTCTGAGGTTTATCTTGGAGACATGACTTCATAACATCGTGAGTATAATTTTAGTGACTTACCCAAGCAGGTCGTTGACCCCAGCGAAGGTCATGACAGCGGCGGCCACCAGCAAGTCTGCGATCGCCAGCGAGGCCAGAAAGAGGTTGCCAATGCGTCGCAACCCTCGGTCGGTGTAGATCGCGATGCAAACAAGGATGTTGCCGGCTGCGCTGACGAATATGAGCAGTGACAAGAATATGCCTGGGAACAAACAGGTCGAATGTGTTTGATGCGTTAAGAAATCAGAGAAGATTATCATTATTATCTCTTGTTTATCTCCAGACCGCGTCCTACATCACCTAACTTTCTTAAGTCATTGCATATTCATGTCACACTTTATTCTTGAATCGTAATTTTAAGTAATAAAAACCTCGTTGTTTTGGGATGTGGTGTTATTTCATAATGGAGCTGTATCTATTTATCGTACCCATATCAGCACATGCAAGAGTAAGGGCCAATGTCTTGGAAGAGAGGATTTGAGGCCTCTCACAAATGTATATGGGCGGCAGTGGAAGGTGGGACTGCACTTGCTAATCCCATGTCAAAAAAAAAACATCAAATATGTTGTGCCGACCCCAAGTAAGGGTGATAAGGGTGATGCTGACGTACCAACAAGAAGTATTGACAGCAACGTGACTGCGTCAGGGTCCCCTTCGTCGTACTCCACGGTCGTGTCATTTTCAAGCCCGACCTGCAACCAAATTAAAGTCAATACCATTCTTAATTTACGACATTTTCATACAAACTGTCGTCCCCTACCCCTTTAGGAGCCATTTTTACCAAACTACATAAGGAGGGTTAGGACAGCACTAACCTAAGTGAGATGATTTCTGTACTGCATAAATTTAATTGTATGTATAGCTTGTAGTACGATTTGGCAGAAGCTGTAAGCACAAGTGCTGAATAATAGTAAAAAATAAATAACATGACTATATTGGTACTGAGTACATCCGAAGCAGAGGCGTGCATTCCATACATGCAAATAAACACTGCCTACCCCACAGAATTGATCATAAATACACCTTTACTTGTCATAAATCAATTACATACTGTATATTTGAGGTGAATCAAGACGGTCAACGCGTGTCGAAGAATTTAAGGTGAGATTATTATTATTTCCAGTATTTTACATTTCGTAGGTACAGTGCCTAGCCTGTATTTTTACCCTGTGCACGCTACTGCTCCGAAGTCTGCAGGTATTGCATGGATGGCCATGAAACTCCGCAGCATATTCTAGCTGGGTGAGGTGCCCTTGGACACCAACGGAGTCTTCATCTTGGACTGCACGAAATGCATCTAGATTAAATAAAAACCATCGCCGTCGGTATGAACCTAGCCTTCTTCACGGCTATAAGACTACATGGCGAACTCCCACAATGTGGGCACAAATTATCAGTTATGGGTGAATTGCCCGGAGCTGAGTAAGCTCACGATACTCTCACAAAAACAGGAGGGTTTTGTTTCCGAGTGTTTGTATGTGTTTAAGTGTGTGTAACCTTATAAGAATTCATCAAAAGAACGTCTAAGGATACAACGAACCATCCATCCTTTCTTGCAAACTTTCGCATTTATAATTAAATAGTAGTATTTATTACCATTTTCTCACTTTCCATCTTTCAAATTTTATGCGTTTCTAATAGGTACCTACTTCCATTGCATACTCATTTCCAGTACTAAACTTCTACAAATCGTAGCTGTTACCGTACTTCCGGCACTTAAAATGGCCGCGAACGGAAGTCGTGGAGGTTATTAACCCGTGGAAAACACTCTTGCATGTAGTAAGTCTCATACTCGTATTTTAACTACTATGAACGCAATTATAATTTTATTCGATTCTTAAGACTTTTACAGTTGCAAAAATAGTATGAACTATTTTATTGTAAAACTGATTGCAAGCCATAATTCATGCAATAGTAAGGTACCTATTATGTTTTTGATTTATTTAATCTTGTTTGTAGAATGTTTGAACAAAAGGCGGCCTTTATGCCTGACTCCTGGTCCAACTGGGCAATGGAACAATTGTCCCCGGTATTCAGGAACAGTGGGATTATGAGTAATAGTGACAGACGGTAGGATCAGTGGCATCCTCTACCATTCAAGGGCGGATATCTTATAGCAGGTGGAACGGTTCTTTTCTTTTAACAATTGAAAATGCAGGTTAAAAAAAATCTATTTTAATTAAACAAATATCAGAACGTATTTCTTTATTTTAATTTTGACAAAGAGATAGTGAACGAGTAATACCTACATTTATACGCCTTTCCTAGGAAGGGTTAAATTCAGGTCAGCAAAGCTCATTTATTCATCCCTTCTTACGTAATGGGATGCATACTAAATGGAACTTTATTCATCAACGTTAACGGTAGTAATCTTATATACGACGGTGTAACAACGAGCCGTAAATCGGGAACCACAGAGTGTTAATCAAGTAGAAAAGTCGACAGTCCTATTAGTTCATTCAGCAATTCATTATAATAAATACACGCTTACACACTCACATCCCCGCACAAGGATTTCCCTTGTTGCGGGTGGCGGAC
>DWLO01001607.1:0-14480 GCA_018245335.1 Dalla quadristriga | reverse complement strand
AAAAATCACATCAATGCGAATCTGAAAGGGATGGGGAAAGCAATCCCTATCCCTTTCAAGTTACACAATCAGCCTGTA
This sequence comes from Dalla quadristriga, assembly GCA_018245335.1. NCBI lineage: Eukaryota > Metazoa > Arthropoda > Insecta > Lepidoptera > Hesperiidae > Dalla > Dalla quadristriga. Next base: position 14,402 of record DWLO01001607.1, on the reverse strand, counting down.
GCAGGCTGATTGTGTAACCCATTATCAATTTAGACAGGATTATGCTTAGCGTTTCCCTCGAGGGCTTAAGTCATTGAAGCTAGTATGCTATCAAGCAATATCTGAAACCTGGTTAAGGTACCCTTTCGACTCACGGTTTATCAATTGGCAACTGCGCTTTATCCCACGAGATCAGCTGTTATGTATTGCTTCTAATTTGGACTCTTGGATTTGTAGGCTTACTTTGGTTTGATTTATACTTATACTTAATATAAAGAATATTGGATATTATTAGACTGAATAAAGTCAGGAAACACTGAGCTAACACTTATTTTAAACTAGATTTTGACCGCCGCTCCACCCGTGAAAAATTCCTTTATCCCAAAGGAATTCGCATATTACCGGGTCAAATTATTTAAATTATTGCCTATTGTCTATTGTTGCTCCGTTGCGTAAATGAAGAACAAACCAACAAACACTTTCGCATTTATATATTAGTAGTGGATTAAAATTAGGGAAAAATTACGAATTGTTTTCACCATTTTTCTCTATCAAAAACTATAAATATGAAAATTAAAATATGTCTGAAATTTTCATGTCAATTAGGATAATAATCAGACAAATCTCTGCCTATATTTTTACAATTTTAAAATTCTAGAATGTGTGAGCGTGAGAGATGCGAAATGTCACAATGTTACGATTTATTATCTGTGGTAGAGAGCTGTCGTAGAGTTCATGTTGATATCAGATGTTAATTAAGAAACATTATAATTTTTGCAGTGATCGATCGACCTTTGTTTATAAAGATGTAAACACATCACTCATGTAGCCTAATAGCTTATTAAATTTATAAACATTGAGGATAACCTATAGTAGAGAAATGACGCTAGCGACTTACATGTAAAATTTTGAAAATGTCTTTGAACCACTTAATAAACCGTTAATATTAGACTATAATATTTCCAAAAAATTTGATAATGTCATTTTTCTATTTAACCGACGAGATGTTAATTATGAAACAACATAGTTTTATCAGTGATCGACATTTGTTTATAAAGATCTAAACCCATCACTCATGTAAGCACTTGCGAATAGCAAAAGCAACAGGTTATTAAACCAGAAAAGCGCCATGGCGCAACGGAGCGCGCCTCGATTATGGCGCGTCAAATGGTGTGTATTATAATAATATTTGTCTGTTGTATTCTGTTTGGGTAACCCGGTATGACAAAATAGAAATCATCAGTGGCGTGCACAGGATAAAAATACAGGATAGGCACTGTACCTACGACACGTGAAATAGTGGAAATAATAATAATCTTACCTTAAATACTTCGACAGGAGTTGACCGTCTTGTTTCACCTCAACATCCAGTATGTAATTGATTTATGAGAAGTAAAGGTGTATTTGTAGGGCAATTCTGTGGGGTAGGCAGTGCCTATTTGCATGTATGGAATGCACGCACCTGAATGAACAGACAGGGTCACTGATCCACGCGCCACCGAGTCGTCAAAAATACAAAACACTTTATTGTTAAAATTGACGGACTTGTGAAAATAAGAACTTCATTCTACGTGCTTAATTTTACAGCAAATAAATGGATATTATTAATAGGTACTATTATAACCCTAATCAATTACGGCTCGCGTCAAAACACTTGACAGTCCCCAGAATAATAGTTTTAATAACCTAAATAAAAGGTCACCTCGACCACAATGGTGTAACAAGTATCAAGATAGGAACACAAACCTGTTCCTTACTCCATCTGCGAACAGGGTTGGCAAGGACCTTTAACAATACGCCGAGAATATTATAAACGTGAAAGTTTGTATGTAACGCTGATGCAATAGAATTGCGTCTTAGCTTCGGGTTGTGCTTTTTTCACCCGACTGCGTAAGGAGGGTTATATTTTTGAGTGCTTGTATGTAAGTCTATATATATATATATATATATAGATATATACAGAAATTACCCTGTATATGTGTATGTATGCATTTTAATAAATTAGATGGGTACAACAGTCTTGACACAGTACAGAATGTCATAGATTTTTTATGTCATAGATGTCATAGATTCTTTGGAAAAATCAATATGGCCGCCATCACCGGTATTTTTCGCTGCGATAGCGAGCGATACTCTTTAAGGTGCGCTAACGGCTTCATGGATTTTTATTTTTAATAAATGAGCTGTTGTTTGATCCGTCTTCATAGCCGAAGTGTCATAATAAGTATCTATAATGATTTTAAGAATACAAACAGAATGGACTATGATATGACATGGGGTTCTTCAAAAAAGGCGCAAAAAGTTCTCTCCTTCAGGGCTGGCGACGCATTGGCGACTCCTCGGATGTTGCGAGTGTCCACGTTCGACGTTTCTCCAGCGGATCGGTGGATTGCTCAACTTATGTCATACCCCATTGGCGATTGATGATGAATTGATAGTTTTGGCAGCCCTAGTTGCAAACCTCGCATCAGGCATTTATGTTTCCATCGATAAAATATGAAACGTAAACTCCATGCATAACAGTTCCATTCCGACACGTCACATCACTACTAACGAATATTTTGTCACTCGCAGTGTCAAGTGAAATGTCGCAGTGATTTTATCTAATCTAATTGTGGATTGGATAAGACGGATTGGACCTGAGCATTGGACCTTAGATACGTTACAAAAGCTAACTGTTCTGGGGAATTTCATGCTGTAGTTATCTAATTATACCTACTCGAAATTATTGCGATTCAAATTGGGGTTAAAATCGCAGGCCTATGACTTTCAAAATTTTTTTTTTGTAGATTATGCTCCATCACTGAAAATGTAATTTGCACTTAATTAAGGTGACTCATAATTAAGGTACTATAATTAAGGTAACTCATAATTAAGGTACTATAATTAAGGTAACTATAAGTAAGGTACACTTAATTAAGGTACTATATACAATTAAAAAAAAGAAAGTGCGTATGGTTTCAAGCAATTAAATCAACTGTTTTATTTGTGAGGAAAACATCGCAAAACCGATGCGAGTTCGCCATAATGGTTATCAAATCTTTAAGTCATCCTCTAAACGGGTAGAGCAGACAGTCGTTTATAAAATAAACACAAACAGCTAAAAGACATAAAAATGTATTGTGATTTTACGATGCAAGTAAAACTATTTAAAAAGCTTACAAAGTAAGCTCTCAAAAGCTCAGAATGTAACGCATGTATAAGGGGCCTTAGTTGGGACGCACAGATAATATAATTGAATCGTATGTCCTGAGGATAGTAGATAATAGAATGGCTTGCATTGGTTGCCGGAAGAAATACAAATGTAAATGTCCTACTGCAACATACTGTTGATTTAGTAGATCTTAGTACACAGTGCATATGCATTTGCATATTTTTGAAATTATATTCGTCATGCTTTGTTGTAAAATAAAAAAATAAACAATTAATATATTTAATATCGAACAAGTAACGCCATCTAGTGACTAATAGTTTAACAGTTAAATAGAGAAATGCTGAACACATCTCATCGTTATTGGTTCCCGCACCAGTGTCACCATGCTGGCCAATGTGGTCTCAATGTTGGTAGACTTCGTGCAAATGCAATTCTTTTAAATCTAACACAAATTTAAACACATGGATCAAACACTGTCACGCGATAGTAGATTCAAAAGCAAATGGGATCGTAGGTTTCATTTATTTTTTTCTTGGGTAATGTTAAAACTTCATATTGCCCGTAAATGAATGCATTAAAAAATTAACTACCATCGTAGTGGTGTTCAGAATGACGGACCACGTGGGTTCGTGAAGGGATTCCGTTGAGCTAATAATGACCCTGTATATGAAAGCTGAAATACAAACATTCATTCCCAATACTACCCTTTTAGGGCACGATTTATTTGTAAAAAGTTAGCAGAATTTTTACAAAACACTTTCCGGCTCATAAGCTATCTCTGTGTAAAATACCATGTCGATCCGTTGCTTCGTTGCTGCGTGAAGGAAATACAAACCAACAAGCATATATTTCGCATGTATTATTGTTAGTGATATGGAATGAAGTAGGTAGGTACCTGGCTTTCTTACGCATGTACATAGGCAGGTAAGTACGTACATACTGCCTCAGGCATAATGTAAAGGTACTAAACTGCTCTCCCCGCCACAAGGAAGTCTCATCGTTTTATATTCATTTTACTATGATATCATTGGTGAAGTATCTATTTCGTAGTTTATAGCCATCCGTGGCTTTATTTATATAAGCTAAGCTCAACAAAGTTTGATTTTCATTAGCCTGCGAAAGATGTAATGTTTTCTAATAAATTAAATCTACAACATGTTAAAGTCGTTAAACTAACGTAAAGCTTATATGTTTAGCATAGCTCGCTCACCGCTTATGGTCCTTTGTTGCGTGCTGTTTTAGTACCGAACAAGTGAGCATATTTAGCTATTTTAGTGCTTATTTAGCTATACAGGGTAGATTTGCTATTTTACTGCTTCTTTCGCTATACAGGGTAGATTTTTGAGACGGGGCAGTTCGAGCAAGGTACCTTTAACAGTGTAGCTACAGGAAAACGTTCTAAATCCCTAATTTTCCGTATTTCGTAATCCGTATTTTGCCCTGCATTCATAGATTTTGGAAAAAAATTACGAATAAGTAGATACTTCAGCAAGAAAATTGTCAGTTAACACAAAAACTTATTTGATGCTAATCACTCCTATTTTTAATAAGGATCAAATGAATCTATCGGACCACCTGAGGTTAGATAGAGTACTAGAAAAGTCAGAAATCACGGAAAACCTTTTCCATACATTTCGTAGGAAATGAGATTCGCAGCAATGGCAAGTTATACTTATAATAAGGCTGTGATATTATATCCCTTTCGTAGCACTTCTCCTAAAATAGAACAAAGACAAAGATAACGGAGATCGTACAGCCAAAACTAGTTTTAATGTTTTGCGTTCTTTTATTATTCCTATTTTCCTCCTCGTGGTATTTTAGACGAGGCTACGAAACCACGGTTGATTTTATAGCACGATTTTATCTGTGGAATTTGAAAAGAAGCCGGCATTCAGACAATCTCAGTTTTGTTAATTTTGATTGATTATGGTTGGTACGCCGTGCGTAGTCAGCCGTACACAGGCAATAGCTATTATAAAATAAATAACAATCCTTAGATTACTTGCAAAATAACCGTAACTTTTGACGTGTGCATTCTCATAATTACAAATGTATATTCTTTTACATTTCTCATAAAATTATTGATAGCTACTTATTTGTAACTATTGAATTGTTATAGCATAGCTGGGATACTAAGAATTTTGCGTAATATTCTTAGCTTGATTCACGGACTAGAAAAAAAGTACTCCGCGCCGCCTGTCAAAACAATATCACCGTACAATCTGTCTGCGTAAGTTGAGGGATGCTAGATAAATGCAAATGGCGGTCGTTCGTACTTCGTACGCTATGATGTAAGTCTGTGCGTGAGACGTTGTATATGTACGAATAGATCGGCTGCTTGATCGCTCAGGGTGCTTCACTTTCGGTATGTTCGCGGGTCCATCTTTTTTTACTAGTCCGTGGCTTGGATGGCATATGTGGCAAAATCAATTAAGTAATACCTACTTACTTACTTAATTAATTCCGATGTTGGCCGCATGAGACTAACTAAACTTTATTTAAGTTTCAATTCTTAATTCCAACGTCCCAGAGGCACGGCACCAAATAAAAGGTTTAGTTTGACAGGTGAACGCACTGAAATATGCCTGCGCGGCTATTATGGGTGACAATGGCGGTCATATTGGAATGCGCGGGCGCTTAAACAATAATGAATTGCGTGTTGTTGAATGCATTAAAACGTATGGCGACGCAGTGAAACAGGACTTACACATTGTTGTACCTATAAGATTATTCTGCTCCAAGGCAGAAACCACACTAAATGAAAATTACTGCAATGTATCGTCTGTTACACAGAAAAGTGACATAATTCAAATTTTTGGAAAATGTATACTAATAATAGCTAAAGTCAACCATCAACTGTTTATTATGTCGATAAAAAACATTTATAGAATTTTACATGAAAGTCGCAAGAGTCATTTCTCTACCATATGATGGTTATCAGTCATTTTTATAAATTAATTAATTAAAATAGGTTATAAAAGTTAAATCAGCAAAAAATCGTCCTGTAATCTTTTTGAATTATGCCACTTTTCTATTTAACCGGCGATATAACTTACTTTTCTTCGGCCATACTTTGAGGTGTTGAGGTATGAGAGAGTACTCTAGGAGTAGGTACCTACTAAGTATTGTTTGTCGTCATCACCAGTTTTATGGAATTCATGCGACCATGCGCAAAAAAGCAGCTTCCCTGCTGAAGCGTCTACGTAGCAGTGGAAACAGCATCCTGATGACTATAATTGCTGCCAGGCCTGACTGTCCCATTCAGAGGCACTGGGTGGAAATCGCTCTTGGGCTGGGGAGAAGGGCTTTTCTCAGTCGTGTCTCCCCATCCTACAGAGGTAATTTCAGTATGTTTTTACTAACATAGTCATACGCCTAATTGTTACTAACTTTTACTAACAAAAATTATGGTTTGTATTATCTGAAATAAAAATTATATTATTTATTTATTTAACGTTTTTGCGACGATAAATCAGCCGCCAGGACATTTCTCTTTATAGTTTTGAGACGAAACCTGTCTACGCATGTCGATATACCTGTTCAGCGTACCTGGTGCTCCTTAAGATGAATGGATAAAACCCAGTTAAACTAGATTGCCTAGACAGCCTGTCGGTATACAAGTCTCATTATTTTAATGACCACTCATTTTGAGTTAGCGTAGCTTGTCCGCTTATCAGTTTTTGTGTTGAGTTACAAGTTACAACACACTAATCGACGCAGATAATTTCTAGGATAATTTTTCGCAGACTCGCGGGTTTAAAATTTAGATAGAAGGACTTGGCAAGCGTTGGAAAAACTGTGTATCGTTGCAAGACTTCTGTTAAGTCGTCTTTTCAGGCTGCTAAACAGCATGGACAAACGATCTTAAACATAGCTCCAAAACGATCCAATTGTTGGTCGAAGTTGGGCTAGTTAAATATGCCAACACTGGTTGGCGGACCAAAATGCAAAACTGATTCATGATCCGTGAGGTGGAAGTGGAATTGCCTCATTCTGTCTCTCGTCTAATCTCTCTTCCATGCCTGTCTTTTCCACCGACTAACATCAAAGAACTCTTCCAATTCCAGGAGCTGTTCGTCCCCATCAACACCAAGGGGGAGATGTACGAAGTGTGTCCCGAGGAGCTATCGCCAGCAGAGTGGGACACGGAGGCGACGGCGGCGCCGGTGCCAGCGGGGGCGACGACGCGCGCGCACCGCCTGCCGCACCTACTCAGCCTGTGGCGGCTGCCTGCACGCGTACGCTTGCTGGCCGGCACCGTGCCCATCGAGATGGCGCATGATGTTGGAGGTGGGTGCTAAGTCCCCTTAGACTGAAGAGTGCAAGCAATCTACCTGGCTACTACCCATAAGTAGCATCGCCCACGCGTGTGGCGGTTGCACTGTGCCCATCGAAATTAATTTCTTCTTCTGAAGAGAACTAGCTAGATAGATGGAAGCAAACATATTTTCAATTTATTAATATCCTGAATCTTTTGCTACGTGTATATTTTTTATCGTTTTAGTGAGAGCGCTGTGTATAGTATCTTAATATGATGTTTGGTTGATTTCAGATGACCTCCTACTTCGGGCTGCTGTCACCGAACCTGTGTTAGTGATGTGCAATCTACCGGAGTACAGCTCTTTGCCATCCAGCCCAAGCAAACAGGTGGACCCTCGTTACCATCCCAAGGAGACTCTTCAAATCCTCCCCTTAAACAGCAGCATCAGAGTCCGCCGCACACAGCTTGGCTTCGAAAGCGAAAAGAGAATGTTCCTCTCCGCGCGCCTCCAGAAAGCTCTAACCTTCTGTCAACTGAACGTTGACAACTGGATCAGGCAGATCTCATACGCAAACTCAACCGTCGTCAGTAAAGCGAAGACGGCCGAGGACCTCATAAAAGAAGACCACGAACCGGTCAAGTTTGAAAAGGAAAGAAAGTTCACTCTCCAAGGCCTTAAAATTGATCCGTCGCGACTATTTGGCAAAAGCGAGAAGGTACTCAAAGACATACCCGATGAGACCGAAGGTTCGATAATATTTTTGAGTAAAAATGAACTCGAGCACATGAATTACGACGTCTACAGCGATGATGAAGCAAAAGATGACAAGAGCGACGTTAAAGCAGAACAAGAGCAGTTTTCAAGCGACAAAATGCAAGTATTCAGAGAAGATTGTGGGCCGAAAAAGACCAAATGGTTTAAAAACATAAAACTTCTCAAAAGTACGGAAAAGCTAACTGACGGAAAGATAACAGCAATTGAAAACACCGAGAAATATAGGGATATTAAAGACCCGTTCGATCCTCTGGGTGAAAAACATAGCTCCATAGAAAGGTACCAAGATATGTCTAAACTAATAGAGGATCGCTTTGGTGCCACTAGAAAGAGCGACGGTACAGCCGAAAAGAGCCATTCCTATAAGAGTCTTACCACATCTTCGTCTGATATGGGAACCAGTCAGTGTAGTTCCAATCACAAGAAACCTGTGTTAACCAAATCGGTTTCTGTGCAAACAGGAATGCCTGACAGCCCATACACAGAGGATGACAGGGGCATTAACAACATGGCCATGAAACATGGACGAAAAAATCTTAGTGTGGATCAAATAAATTACTTTGGCTCTATGGAAAGTGACTCCAGCTCCGGGCGGAAATTAAAATCACTAGACGAGAACATGCTCAAAAAGTCATCAGCTACTAAATCTTCCACCAACTTGGAAAGGCGACAGAGAATACAGCCAGATTTGATACCAGAAACGGCCATTGTCAAGTCTGAATCTTACAATCAGATTCAAAGTTGTGAAGACATCAACATGTTTGGTGCTGGATCTTTATACAACGATAACGATTTTGAAATAAATTCCAAACAGCATTCCTTCATCACAGAGAAATTATGTTCTGAATTTCATGTCAAAACAAAAAGAGTTCTCAGCAAGTCCACCTCGAATTTACTTCACCCCAAGAAGTCTACCGAGAAAAAAGAAGGCAGCAACAGTAACAGTATGCCCACAAAAACAGAACGTACGTCCGAAGGAGAAAAAGCAGTCAATTTCAGGAAGAAAATCGACAAACCTAGAGCGCCCACTCCTAAATCGGAAATTGAAGAAGATATATCTGCAGTAGACATCTCCGAAGAAGAACCTCAAAGACAAGTAAAAATCAGGCGATCGATATCATCCATTCAAAAGCGTAAACTACCAGTCATTGAAGATTTGCCCTACGGACAAGTTGCCGATGCGGTGCATGTCGAAGAGGAAATAATAGATATTGATTCGATTTCCGATAACATTTACGCAGAAATTTGCACTCCAAATGGCAACAAGATGAGCGATGAAGAAACTTACGATTGCAACGTTGATGTTTTAGCAACCGACCCTGTTATCTGTAACGTTAAGAAGGAGGTTATAATACGAAACGACGAAAGAGCAAGGCAGATGATAGAAAATCAAGAGAATCCATTCAGGCATATCGAAGTCGTTGTGATCGAGAAAACTACGGACTTCGATTTGGATACCTCTAGTGTTACATCGAGTGAATTTGATGAGACGGGAAGCAAGAACGATGTATCTATAGCCATAGATTCTTGGGAACGAGACAGATTGAAATCCGATCCAAAAATTCATGCAATTAGACTAGAAATAACTAGTAATATGGATGATTATCCAGCGGAGGATCAGAGTCAGAGTCTAGATCGGACAGAGGTCCATCTAAGTAAAGATAATTCTTTAAGTTTTAGCAACAGTATCCATTTGAATGGTACATATCCCAACGAGGCCATTTATGATACTTTAAAGTAAGTAGTTGTAATATACAATCTTTTGCTTCATAACTAGGGTCACAACTAATAGTCATCTTACTAATACTATAAATGCGAAAGTTTGTTTGTTTGTTTGATACGCCTTCATGGCTAAACCATACAGTAAATATTCATAGAATTTGGTAGAGAGGTAGTTTCGAGCCATGGAGATGATTATAGAATACTTTTGATCCCGAATGATTATACCGATCTCGAGGGAAGCAAAAATCTAAATATTACGCGGACGAAGTCGCGGGCAAAAACTAGTATCATATAAATTGGTGCTTTACTGAAATCTGTTCGCCATTTTGTATTATATCACTGACGGACAACAATTTGGTATTTTTATTAGTTTAAAAATATGGCCAGTACGTCTGTCCATAAGCCTTTCACTTAAGGTCTTGAAATATGTGAAATTATTATCATTCAGTAAGATGGAATAATTCTTCGTGTAAATATTAATATGGATTTTATTAAAGCTATTATTACTTATCGTCTTATGATGACCCCTTTGCAGAAAGTAAATATTGTGTCACATTCGAATAAAATAGCCTTAAGTAATTATTGTGTATGAAAATATTTTTACGGATAATTAAACAATTTTGGTTTTCCATTGAAGTACATACGCATCGTTAAAAAACAAAACGCCAGCCGAAAACGGCTGTGAAAGTAATATTACTTAAACGATATTTATACAATATTCTTTTCTTTTCAATATAATATATATTTCCGTAAAAATACTTTCATTATGTAGTATTTACAAACAAAAATACTACCATTACATTATGTAATCACGTGTGAATTATTTTGGGCACGATGGGACACTTCTTGTGTTCATCGCACAGTTTTAGATAATTTAACATTTAATTTTAAAAATACCAGTATTTGTAACAGGTAACTGATTAACGTAAACTGGTGTGCGGTTAATTGAAAAGCTGGAACCAGGTGTAGGTAAAATACCTATTGTTTATTCAGTAAAAATTTCTACAATTCAGTAAAGATTCAAAGTCACCTTACCTTAGAATATTTTAATGGGTTTTGAAAAAGAAAAATTATTTTATTCCAAAATAAATCTTAAGTATCAATTGTAAACAGTGGTACTTACCTAATTCGATTTCCATTTAATCGCACGCTCGATCAAGAGAAACTAGTTTATTGCAATTTAAAATCGATTACCAACCATGCACCAAAATCGATTTTACAACAGCACGGGATAAGGTGCACGTCATAGATAATAGTCTATGTAATATTCGGTCATTAGTCTTTTACAATTAAGTCGAATTTGACCGTGTATGCAACGAAATAATCACAATTATTCGTAATTATATTTAATTGGTGCTATAATTTGGTGCTCAATTTAGTTGTAAGGGTCTGTTACATCGCTAGATTTGGTTAATTTAATACAGGTAATTTTGGTTTTTATAAGTTTTCATACGTAACTTGTTTAATAAGTCTTATCGAGTTAGTTGAAAATAACTTTATGTAATTACTTTGTGTACTTTCGTATATTTTACTATTATCTAAGATTGATAAAAATATTTACTTTTTTTTTTAGTAGATACCTTATTCATCCTCAACATCCTTCTCAAATTATCAAGTATGTATTTCGTTCTTCTCTTGTCCGCATGTCATCTGGCAATCGCCTGATATCCACCTGCCCTATGTCCCTTTAATACGGCCATTCGGCTATAAGTGTCGACCACAATCGTCTTGCGAATATTGTCATGCAACTTTTTTCTTTCTAGATATCTTCACGCAACGTGGCTCTCTAAATGAAATAACTTGTTTTATCTCTATGTAGTTAAATGAGTTGGTGTAACAGACTCTTAATTAAGGTCCACATATCACATGACAATATTGTAAATTGTTTGTACCATATAGTTTTTAATATTGTATAAATAAAAATTGATTTTAAGTCTGATGCTCTCCATATTATGTAAAATTAATCTTAAAAGAATAATTTGTGCAAATACGAATAAACGAATTATACAATGAAAGGACTTTATTTTTTCTACTCTCTACTCTGCATTTGATGGACCCATTCTAAGTTTAGGACTACGAAATAGAAATACAGTGTAAGCTCCCTGTAACGTAGACTATACCTGGGACATTACCTTAGTTTTAAGGAACGATAAGGTAGGTGAGGTAAGTTTAAATCAACGTATGTTTACATACATTGACACACTCCTCTCTATAACGCACCATCCATTGTCTATAACAAAACAAATCTGTATTATTTAGACGTCAATAAACAGACCTATAGTAGCTCACTGCAGGGCACGGGTTTCTCTTCGCAATTGAGGAGGCCTGGAGCGTACTCCACCACGCTGCTGTGGAGGGGTTGTGGCCAACCCGAAAGCGTAGATTTGTCAGGCCGCCCGAAGGCATTTTTTTATACGTTGACAGGAGATTGGTACTTACCCCTCTGGTGGGGTCTCAAGGAAAATTTGATCTTATACGGACACACTGCCGTATTATCAGTCGAACTAACTTGGTTGGAGACACTATGTTGTTTATTTTACTGCTCTCCAATAACGTAATCTCTATAACGTATGCGACTCCGTGGCCTGTTAGTCGGTCGCCCTGACTGATCAGCTGTGGGTCCCGGGACTATCCCCAGCCGGGCAGTTATTTATTAGGCAGATAAATGTTTGTATTTAGGTCTTGCGGCGTCAAATTATTGTTTTGTGTCTTCCGCTAGCAACACAGGGAATCCTAGTGTGGGGTGTAGGTAAGTGTGTAAGCGTTTATACGTTTATTAACACGAAGTAAATACTCTCTCTAGAGCTTTCTATAACGAAAGTCTACGGAGCACATTGTAAGTCTAAGGAGTATATTGTAAGTCTAAGGAGTATATTGTAAGTCTAAGGAGTATATTGTAAGCACAATTAATGGTGAGCGGCTAATAGGGCAGACCTCTCGAATATCTAATCAAAACAACAATATGACAAATATACTGTATTTAATCAAATAAATTACAATTAATTAAAATTAAAACATACCGACAAATAATTTCGTAAGTGGCGCGGATTAAAAAATCATTTCATTACATACCCATAACACTGACTAAAACATTTTAAAAACATGATAATAATATATTAACATAAATTTGCCAGACAAAATTATGCTTTATTTGTGCGACATTAGGTTAGCATCAATGAGACGAGCCGAGCTTCGATCCGTCTACATTGGACGCCGACCATTACGAGTGTCTCAAAATAAAAATAATATAATGAAAAAAATAATTGAAATCATCATCTAAATGCTTCTCTTAATATTATAATTAAATTTTATACAATATACAAGAATACAGTAAATATTAGACAGTTGTTTACATTCAATAGATGAGATTATAGACTTCTGCGCGACTATAAAACAAGTGATGTATATATTTCAAAAGCTACGAGAGGACAACACGCAGACAGAATAAACAGTAACATTACGGCATTATTAGATGGTAAGCCATTTGTAGTGGAAACAAAATTTTTCGCGTCATTATTTTTAACCTGTGGCACGTTACATTTCTTTCAAAAGTCGACACGAACTACTACAGAAAACAAATAAAATCGATCAGAGAATAATTAATTATATCAGTGTTTCAGAGTCAAGATTGCTTTTTATTTAATGAATCACTTTTTTTTTCATTCAATTATTTGACGCGGCTTCGGTACATCCAAAATGACCATGCCAGCCTCATAGGGAAGTGCTGTTGATCTCATGAGTAAAAGTCAATAAACTAATTTCTTACCACAATATTTTTTTGCGATTCAATATTTATAATTACAATTCCGTTAACAAGTTCAAGAGAACAGTGAATTGATAGCATATAATTTTTACGGTATTTAGCTTAAACATAGACACCGAGAAAAACTACAGTATACATTGACAAACATTTCATGAGAGCAATATACACTGAAAAAACGACATAAAAACTACGCTAGTTACAGTTGGAATGATTTGAAAGTTTCGAAGGTAACCAACCTGATGATGTAACGTCCGATTGCTGGGTATATCTATCTCACTTGTTCAAGGTAGGTGTGAAAGAGAGCATGCCACAAGCGATTGCACTAGATTATTCAGTCGGGTTAGATTAGGCGAGCCTTATGGATTGTATTATTTGGAAGACCGCTGAGCCACAGACTACGAAGATGAACAGGGCCAATAGCCAGGGGGCTACGGGGTATTGGTCGTCCTTTTCCTGAAAAATAAAGAAATAGTTTAATTAAACTACATTATTATATATTGGACTCGTTGACTAATAATCTATCTATACTACAATAAAACTCAAAGGTGTGCAGAATAGCACATAGTACATTTAATATTTTTTCAAAATTTCGATTAAAGGGTGCTTATGTAACGAGATGGAAGCCAAAAACATTTTTTTTTTTAATTGTCTGTCTGTCCGGGCATCACTTCAAAACCAGTGAACGGATTTGATTGTTACTCAGTAAACTAATTTCCTATACTACGGATCAACATTTAGGATACTTTTT
>DWLO01001606.1:0-14481 GCA_018245335.1 Dalla quadristriga | reverse complement strand
AATTTATCTTTGTCAAAGTATATCGCACACTTAATGATATCCAGACCTAATAAGACATAGGCTCGAATTGAGTTACGCATACTCACAGGCTTCTGTTACCGTCATCTATGAGTTCAAATAGAACGAAACTCGCCTTCTTTGTTAACACAGCGTAACATGGCTTTTTTCATGCTAATGTATTTTTGCACCAGACAAAATTACAGAATGGTTTATTGCCTCTCCCAAAAATCAACTTTTTAAAGTTAAGTACATATATCATTAAGGGTGCGAAGTGTAATAATACTTACCAAAGAACTTTGTTTTTTACAAATCCAGTCCGTTTTCAGATTAGTGTAACAAAATTCGAATTTTCACAACATTTACAATCAAGGTAAAGTTTTTAATACGTCCACCGATATGAACTGCTATGCGATAAACGATGAAAACTAAAAGATTATATCTACGAATCGCTATCTTTATTTTCGCTGTGTATTATCTGTAGTTAGTACAGTAGTAATGACCCAAATTTAGTAAACCCATTTTTGTTTCATAAGAGATTAAGGTACGAAGTTAAAAAGGGCACTCTAAGTGTACTTTGAAAAGATCTAAGAAGCTAAACAATATTTGTAATCATTTTTATATTTTATATTTTTATATTGCGGAACTGACTCTGGAATTAAATGAATTTTTTATTTATTTTATTTATAATTTTATTTATTCCTTGTGACTTAATATTTTTTTTATTTTTTTAATGTAATGTGAGTGGCAAACGAACATGCAGTCCCACCAACCACTGCCGCCCATGGACATCTGTGGCAAACCTCGAATAGGACTGTGCGAGTTAGTAAGTTAGTCCTGTTAGTATAAGGTGTTTATAGAATATTTTCGATATATAATATTATATATATATAGGATATATTCCCGATAAATCAACGTGCGCATGCTCACTTAAAATGTCTTAACACTTAGGAAAGTACTATAGATATTTTGTATTTTGACTAAAATCCGTGTTTTCACACTTCACGTTTCTACTTAAAGGTAAAAACTGTATAAAGGTCAATTAAAAAAGAAAATCAAAAACCTAAAAGAAATATTTACTACTTTACTTTACTAATACTAATTTTAAATGGAAATGAAGTAGGAAATGTTTTTCTTATTTTATAAATTGTAGCGTCGCCTATGGACAACGGCAGCGCAAGAGGAGTCGCCAACGCGTCGCTGACCCTGAATGAGAGCTCTGTGTGCGCCTCAATTCAAAAATATTTAGGCTTATAAAATTTTATTCAAGCGCGTAGGACAATTAGTGAAACAAATATATTTTTTTTAAACATTTTTTATAAAAAGTATTCCAAGAGGGAGCTTAAATAAATTGACATTGTAGTGTTCGTAACTTGGTGCTTATGGGTTACATTAATTGTACTGTTAAAGCTTTGTTAATACATACTAATGGTAAATAACCGAAGGTTTAGTTAACTCTTCTTCGGCAGCTATTATTATTACATGAAAAAATCGAGGCTTTGTGACAGAAATGCATTCTGAAATAACGCAATAATAATTAATATAATATAATATTTAATAGTATTAAATAATAATAAAAAATATATCTAATACCTAAATTAAAATATTTTATTTGTGTATCACAAGGTTGTCTTGAGTGTCTCTTCTAATAAAAAAGTAAAAAAACATCAATAAATTTTCACAAATTAGCATTTTAGAACATAATTATAGTAAAAATATAAATTTGTTTTGACTGTGTGGCCATATTAAAAAAAAACAGAAAATTGCTAAAAATCCGAAATTAAAAAATTCGGTCAATTTCTCAGATCACGTTGGCAAGCTTGGTTCATTTTTTTCTATCTGCTGCCAGATTAAATCACATGTCACACAACACGAAACGTTTTATGAACGAGTAAGTTAAGTAGGTAGTTAATATTATTGAAAAATAAATTAAAGTTAATTTATTATCATCGAGTATATTCTTTCCTTATGGCTAGGACGCTACTAATTTATTCTGCACCAAAATTAAAAAAATGCTGACCATAATTATATACCATGTTAAAATTTGCAATTTGGCTAATTCTTGAAGGTGTATAATTGCACTGAAGCTTGACTGATTCTTCCGTAAGTTTTTGTCAGTAAATTATGCAGCAAAGAATAATTTTTAATTAATTACTAAATAATAATTAATTTTTTTATAAATTTTTCTGTAATATTTATGAATATAATACTATTGTATTTATTGCAAAATTTCACTACAACACAGACATTTGGTAAGTGGCACAAACCAAAAAGCATTTTACACTACAAATGGGCTGCACTCAGTTTAAGCTGCTGGCTCGACAAAGAATCAGCAGCACTGATGTTCAGTGCAGCCGATCCGAAGTCCTACATATTGGCCCTAGCGTTTACGTAAGAAAAAAAAGCCAAAATTAAAGTGGATTATGCTGTACGCTTATGCTATTGACGACGAATCTTTGGCTAGCATAGTTTACTGACTAACCTCAAAGTAACGCCAACGCATCTGTGACCTACGAATAGGACAAATACTCACTGGATCATTAATTATATTGACTAACAGGACTATTTTACACTAACAGTCCTATTACTAACGAATATTCACCAACTCATATTCTTATTAACGCCTAATTCAAACAGTAGTCCTGTTTAACTGTTAACAGTCCCTCGCGCAGTCCTATTCGAGGTTTGCCACAGATGTCCATACGCTGCAGTGGCTAGTAGGACTGCATGCTCGTTTGCTATTCTTTGCTTTGCTTCGTAATTCTTTTTGTTACTATCAAAAAAAAAATACAGGAGAAGTATCAAGCTTAACCAATCATTCAGGGCTTACAATATATGTGTACAGGTCCTAATTCTGTCTGCAATCAAAATCAAGTCATTCCGTGCAGGTTAGTTGGTATGAGGTGGAGATAAGATTCTTCTGGATCCAGAGCGTAATCAACCGGATCCGAGCAGGTTCTTCTGGATCCAGGGCACGAACTCCGTGACGCGGGTGTACACGCCCGGGAAGCCCGCCTCCGCGCAGCGCTTGCCGAAGGAAACCACGCCGATCTGGTAGAAGAAGGTCTTGTAGGTCTCCGAGCTCCACTGGAAAGGGTGTTATATATAGTATTAGTGATGTTGGTAAATTTTAGGTTTTAAAATTAAGTGGACTGGTGGAGTACTCTCCATGCCTTCTCAGTTGTAGAGGAGACTCGTGCCCTGCAGTGGGCCACAATGGGTTGCAGCAGCACCATACACTATCATACGTTTTGCTCGCGGATTGTTGCAAAGTAGATTCAACCGATCATATTCTCTGCAGCGCTCTACCAAGGGTCATAATAAGTATTTACAAAGGGCAATTCGCCTCTGATGCCCTGACAGCCGTTCTCGACCTTCCACCAAATGCATTGAGCCGCTTGGCGGAGTAAGTTCTCCATTAGTTGTGAGGAGAGATCCGTGCCATAGTTGGCTTCCAATGCTTGTAACTAATACTCACAATGGGCTGCATGAGCGGGCCGCCGCTGTCCCCCTGGCACGCGTCCTTCCCGCCCTTCTTGTAGCCGGCGCAAAGCACCCGCGAGTCGATCACTTGGGACTGGTACTGCGAGTAGGCCTGTGCGCAGAACTCGTTGCTGACTACTGGCAGCTGGAGGATTTGGAGGTGCGTCGCGGTGGGACCACCTGGATAGAAAAGCTAGTATACTACAGGGAACAGGATGTTTAACTGTACTGTCTAATACAATACACTTCATGTGCACACCCAATTAAAAATATATGGAATACAGCAAACAAAGAAAGGTGTTCAAAAGGCGGCCTTATCGCTAATAAGCGACCTCAACCAGGTAACCTTTGGGTAGACAAGCGGTAGTAAAAGACAGAGAAGGGTAAGAGAAATGGACGATTTCAATATACGAAAGAAGGAATTAGCAAGTATATACACAAGTAGAACACAAATGAATGATGATAAGCACCAGCTGGAATATGTCACTGGGTCAGGTAATGTCCCTTTAATTGTTTTTGAAAACAAGGCAAGGTTTGAGCACGCCGAATACGAGGAGGCAGAGAATTCCGTAGCTGTACAGCACAATACGCAAAGACCCTGAAGGAAGGATTTGGATATCATGTGCGCCTTCTTTAAGCATACCAAAGAACATAAAAATGCACTAAAAAATAATACACAAACTGAACCTTAGAAGAATAACTAAGTAACTAACTACTACCTACAACCTAATACTACTAATGAATAAGTAATATACATACGGAATTCGGTGTCTCCCCATCCAGCGATGATGGGGTTGTAATCCACGAAGTTCCTGGCTCTGAGCTCTGCTTCCTTAGGAATACAGATTGGCCGGATCAAATCTAGAATTGTGAATAGGTATTAAGAAAATGAAGAATTAAGAGAATATGAATATGAAGAGAATATGTTTATGTATGTGTATTATGATTATATGTATATAGATATTAATTTGTAAATAATAAAATGTGTAAATGTGTTTGTCTCACATTCTCGCAGCCCTCCAGGGTTGACTGGTAGAGAATGCCGCTAGGCATTTATTTTTTAAAGTTTCGTACAATAAAGAGTAAATAAATAAAATAGGTTTGTTCTAAGTAATAAAAAAAGATTTGTAGTGATAGACATACAGGTGAACTGCACGTCTCGTTCCAGCAGGAGTATCCCGATGTCGTTGGTGAATGCCTTGGCGTCGTACCCCTCGTGCTTGGTCTTGCTTTTGATCACTACGTCAATCGGAGTCGCTCCATCGTCTTCCCGCGCCAGGTCCAGCTCTCCCAGGCGAACGAGGAACCTGGTCATCATCATCATAAATATATATAAACGCTTGCACACACACACCTAATTACTTTAATCCACACCCTTTGGTTTCGTATTTGATGTCATTATTAATCAGTGTAATTGGTGTAACCGTTTTGATTAATTCAATAAATAATAATAATAAATAATGGTTGTCTGGAAGAAATTGCTTCTAAGCTTTTGTGTATCGTATTTTTTTGTTTCGTATCGTGTATGTCATCACAATGTAGCGTTGTGAAAAGCATTTAAAATGATATTTGTCGGTTACGTCGATTATTATCGAGCCCGCGCTCGCTATACCCATCTCAACATTTACGTACATGAAATAGTTGCATCACTGTCATTTTAAAACTCCATAGTCCTCCGTGATTTGTCCGTGACACGTCCGCTTCATTTTCGTGTGTGGATCGATGTATCCTCTTAGAAGACTACGGGCGGCTTTTTGGGTGAAAGTTCAAGTGAAGCGCTGTCAGGGATTTAGAAAGTCAAATCGTTTCAACAAGACAAGTGTCACTGTTTCAATATAGTTTGCAGTGATTACTAATTGGCTTTTTTAATTATCTGTAGAAGCAAACTGCTATAGTCGCGACTAGTCGTGGGGTCCGGGGTTCAAATCCCAGGCGCGCGCTCAGACCTGACTCTTGTAAAATACATACGCTTCAAGTTTTTGAACATCATGTGATTTCGGTGAAGAAGAACATCGCGAGGAACCTGCATATTCAAATTCAAATTCAAAACTTTTTATTTCATCATAAGGTAATTAATTACATACACTTGAGACACGTCACGACATAAAAAGTACATAATACATTGATAGAATTATAGATTACATGCAATTCGTCATTGATCTAGAAATCACTGACCAATTCCCTGTTAACACATAATTATGTCTGAGAGCTGTAAGTAAATGTATTTTTCATATGCCTAATTTTTTTTGGCATAAAATTGAATAAATTGGTAATAATAGTTTTCGCCTTCTTTTTCTATCAAAATTAGGTGTAGGAAAATAAAAAGATTATAAGAAGAAAATAAGAACATTTTAAAATGTGCAACCGTGTAAGATACGAAATGCCCTCCTAAGATTCAAAATATATTCGCTACTTATTTCGATTCCATTAAAAATAATTCAGGGTAGGCCTTTGTTACGCACAGGGCCTCCGAAGGCTGATGAATGGATAACTGATTTGTATGTACGACTTGTGTGTAAGCAGTGTTTGTTTTTTAAACACACAGACTAATGAAACCAATTTTCCTCGTTTGTAGGTTGACAGCGTCGTATAAACTTTCGATTGAATACAAATTAGTGATATCCTTATCTGATCAAATAAAGTGACGTCATTTTAAGTCAATCATATCTAATAAAATATTACTTTGTTCATCGGAGCGACGAATCGACGTGATTTGGCACATAAATAGTTCATGGGTCGGAGAGTGACATAGACTAATTTATTTGCGAAAAGATATATGGTGCCTGTGGGATAGATGTGGGAATTTCAGGCGGTCGCAGCCGCGGGCAGAGCCTAGTATAATAATAATACCACGTGGCTCGTGCGTGGTTATTATTTACGATGGCAAAGATCCCTGTGTCCTCTGTGTGTTGTGTAATCTATGGTCGGCGCAGGCGCAGGTAGGAGCGGCGGGATGGACGGCTTGAATGCCGAACATCGCTGGGTTGCCATCTCAATGTTGAAATTACCCGGGATTCGTTGAACCCTTTGTGTGAACAAAACCGTTTTACTTAGGTGTATCAAATTACTTTAACATCAGGCAAGATTTTGGATTACGAATATTATTTAAATGTTTACCATAATTCTGCCGTAGGCTTTTATTTTTATTATATTTGGCGTGCGCGGGAGTTTTCCATAAGCGATTTGCAAATAAAATTACCATATTAATCACATCGTTCATTCACTGATAGCCTCGCGTGCGGTCCACTATATCTCGATCGTCGAGGTGATCGACGCGAAAAGCTCGTTTGCGGGCACACGTCATCATACGCGGTATGGAGACACGTCGAATAGAACGTGCGTGTCAAGGCGCACAACTTTCGAGATCGGGCCAACGCCGCGACGATTTCCCATACATCGGGGAGGATGGAAGCGTGTAGCGCGGCCGGGAAGCTTAGGAACCACTTCCCAGAACGATAAAGGGCCCGGGGACGCGGGCGGGGGGCGCTCGGCGCGACAGCTGCGCGCGCGTCGCCTTCCCCGCACCGCGGCACTCCGGCGCCGGCCGCCGACCGGGACGCACGCGTCGTCCGCGCGCGACGCGACCGCGCGCGAGTTCACTAACTTCGCAAGTTCACCGGCTGCAGCGGGCGCGGCGCAGGAGCGGCACCTTTGTTCGAGAGGCCCGAGTGGCGAGGCGGTGACTGGCGCTATATTCTGTTCGGTACAATATTGCACCAGTCCCGGCCTATCCAACCGGGCCCGGCCTTCGGACACCGCTACTCAGCATCCGCGGCGCGCAGTCCCGTTACCCCGGCGGTCGTTCACAGCGGTGGCCACGCATAGGACGTGATTCGGTGTAAACGTTGTGCCTTCGAACACATTGCACCAATCCCGGCCTGCATGTGGTCCCTCTGTTCACTTGGAATACCTCAGCACGTGGCAGCTCGAAGAAACAAGAATCCGAAGAGAAACGAAGAATGAACTCCTATTCGTAAGTGAAATCGTCGACGAATGTTGAACTGCGAGGGTAGGGTCACAAAACGGGGTGGCGAGAGCGTCCACAGCGTAGAAAGTTGGTCTCGAGCGCAACGTGATTCATTTTGTGTGAAACATTGAGTTCGGGGTGACTAAATCGATGTAGACACCGAGAACCATGCAGGCAGACCGGTTTTCATCGTAAATTGTATCATACACCTATATAACGCGAGTATAAGTTATTCGTAACAGACCGCCAAAATGAAGGACAGCGAGTGCTTTTACAAAGCTTATTCGTAACGCGACGTAACAATTGATTTGCATACGCATATCGGGTTGAGAACAGCTGATATTAATTTCCTTTGCAACTTTTTTCCAAATTACTAAAGTTGACAAAGGATTCTCTTTGTTCTGCCAAGTTCGTAATTGATTTGTATACAATATTTTATCGTGTGTTTACTCGATAGTACATTAGTGCTAAGTTATAGGTGCTAAACTATAGTTATAGGATAGCGAAGCGAGCAAGCGAGAGCCGTGCCGTGATCGTGAATCAAGCGGAAAGATGATTCACCGGGCAAGTTAAGAAGTCGTGTTTTAACCGTTATGATTTAAATTACATCAGCTGTCATGAGGCATTCACGAATTGCGGTACCTTCAACACATACCTGGCGCGATGACCGTTCGTGGCGCCAAATCCAAAGTGAAGTCGAACTGATTTTGTGTTGTGTGAAAAATATTCGTCAACTTGTCATTGAAGTTAAGTACCTAGTGCTCATTTCATGTTTATTATTTCACACTTACTACCTACTATGTGTTGCGACAGCGGAAATACCGAAGGACTTAACGCCTTTTTTAACTTTTAAAAGTCGAGACTAAGTTCGCAACACTAAAAAGTTCATAAAGAAATATGGAAATTATTTTATTTGTGTTTTACGTACAAGGTAAACATTAGATCAGCCTATCGATAGCCTGTATTGATTTTAGATTACGAAAAAGCTTGCGCAACTGATAAACGAGGAATGCATATGGAAAAAGTCCGCTGACCAACATAGAATAGCTTTTTTTAGGATTCCCCCTATTTGAATTGTAAATTATGTTACGCTCTAGTTAGGTAGGTACATAAATAACCGCGATTGTTTGTTTTCATTTGCCGACTATGATAATTAAACAGGTACCCTTAATTATAACCTTCTCTGGGTACAGTAGATATTTCCATAATACCATTAGCATTCACTTCACAGAATTTCGATTCTTTATTTGTTAAGTTTCACCTAATTCCGTCTAGTCTTTATTGTCTGTTTGTAGGTGGGTAGAACTTGTAAACAAACTACTTACTTAGTATGCAGTCGCCTTCAGTGGCCAGTGCCGCCCATGGACATCCAGATAGGCTTTTATTGGCGTGCTAAAACAATAAAACCTCGTTTTCTAAAAGGTATTATAGCCTTCTTTGTTTTTTAAATGTCACTCATTTCAAATGCATTCTAAATGCAGCCGCGCCTGTCGCTACCCCTTCCTGGATTTTTTTCATACGGCGACTAGTGCCGTGGGACAAAGCCAACGGTACTGGATCTGGGTAAACATACATTCTGAGACAACACATTTCTAACAAAACATTTTCTAGTTTATGGCCCTGCTTTATGGTCATGTAAAACAAAGGAGTCAAACCTTCTGCTTAGTCTCTTTTTTTTCTTAATTTGTTTATGGTCTCTCTCGACATTTCAGTATTTGAATGTTTCCAGCCAGCCCAGATAATATTCAGGTACCTACTCCGAATACCTTTTCTATTTCTTACAACCATCAGAGGTCTGATAACAAACGCAATAGTAAAACAGTAATTTTGATCATAAGTTTAATGACGTATGGTCTCACACCGGCTTTGTATGATGATGTTGACCGATTTAAGTGTTTTTGACTGCCAGCCATCGAACGGATTTTTTTTTTTTTTTAAACCAAATGTTTATACCTACTTAAGTTTTTTTGTTGAAACGAATAGACGTAAATCTACTAATACAAATATTCGACAAAATTTTATTTCAGCTCAATTGAAAAATAAATTTAAACTAATGGTTCTAAGATTTTTTGCTGAAACGAATATTCACTTAAATCTACTAATACAAATATTCGACAAAATTTTAATTCAGCTCTATTGTAAGTGTAGTTTGTTCGTGTTATCGTTTTCGTAAAACGATGGCTAAGCGGCGGCTGCTTAAAACACCGATTTTATGTCTTCAGAAAGATCCATCCTCGCACTTTCGTATTTATGTAGGATATAATTTAATGACACTTAGCACGCCTTTTCGTGAGCTGCAATTAAATCCGCAGTTGCTGAGAGAAGAGATTGACAAGTAATAAATACCTACATTACCGGCAGTACCGCATAGAGCGTCAGAAAATACTTCCAAAGCTTTCTATGAAACGCTAGACGCTTACTTACTTAGACTAGTGAACTGTCATTTTGTTTTGTTACCATCTGAAATCGACCAGTTCTAGCTTCAATTCGGACTGAGTTTTTTTTTTCAGACAAGATACATAAGCACTGTCTGTATTGATTGTATTGATAAAATTGCAACATTATTAAGCCAAGACCTACCCTTCTATGTAAGGAATTATAATTTAATCATTTAACTATTATGCATCATTGCTAGCAGGTGTGTGCAAAGGTCGGTCTACCGGCTTTTTGCATTGCATCCATTAACTCAGGCTTTTTACAATTACACTTAAATTGAATATTTACGCGTCAGTAGTTACTGGAGGCTTGTACCTACCCCAGGTTAGAACCTCAGTAGGTTCCCAAAAAGAGCCAGGACCAAAAAGTCAATACTTTTCGGTTAAATAAAGCGCACATAGCGTTCTATTTAAGAAATTAAATGTGATAGGAAACATCGTGAGAACACCTGCATACCTGGGAGTTCGCAAAGTCCATGTGAAGGCTGCTAATCGCAGCTGATCGGCTGCTAATCCTTCACCAGGGATCTAGACTCTATGGCCTAAGCCCTTCTCATTGAGAGGGTTAGTATAGTGAGCCAGTGATACACAGATAGATAGTAGAATACTCTCTATTGTACACACGAATAATTACAGGAACATCAACTATATACACTGAAGACACAGGACAAAAGGCGGTCTTATAGATATAGCGATCTCTTCCAGTGATGGGTGGTAGATGTAGATGAAAACTATGGGTGCGAATAAAATTATGACATGGCATACCTAAATTTACCTGTTAACAGACAATAATAAGTACCTAACTAGTTTTAATTTAATTTAGCAACCTGCTGTGTGACGTCAAGCGAACAAATTCGAAATTCCGATTTCAAATTTTGAGCGAAAGAATTCGAAATTCGAATAGTGTAGGTACATGTCGAATTCACTCAAGTACGTAGGTATGTCAGTCCGCTTAAGCTGTAAAGCTTAGCGTAACATTGCTAACGGTCTAGTGATTCGGTGTCAAGGTCTCACTCACTACGGCTTTGGAGTTCCGTTGGTTAGGGTCTGAGTTAGGCATAGATAGGTATGGAGTGATCGAGTACGCACCTATTTTTGAATGCGCTCGTTAGAAATTGTATCGTCGCATGCGACTTGTCATAGTCGACTTCCAAGTCGCATGACGACTGATCAGTAGTTTCGGTAAAATAGTTATAAGTTTGTCTCCGCCTGCGATAACTTTTAAAATTTCATATTTAGAGCTTGTCTTTTCATTTAACTGCTCTTGCAGATGGACTTATTGTTTTTTTTTTAATAATTTTATCTATTCCAAACTTTTTAGTTACATAATAATATAAGTACTTAATAAATGAATAAATTGTTAATTTTAAGGTCACACGCGAAAGTAAACACTAGTAGGTATAATATTAATGTTACAGTTAAATGACAGTTAAAAAGGTACTAGCCATTGTTCATACTAAAAACAAAAAAACAAAAACAATAATAACACCAGACGTTGGCCATATTGTGCATAAAGTCCAATCTAACGACACCTCATTTTTTTAAAACCATGCAGCAGATTGGGCTTCACAGCGTGACAAAGAAATAGACAGACGAACACACATACACAAACACTCGAAAAACAACTCTCTTACGAAGTCGGTAAAACCATGTCCTGATCCTGACTGACTGATTGACAGAAGGTTTTTAGAACCTTTTATAACGTACACCGCATAAAGGATGTTATAAAAATCCCATCTATAAGGGGTTGAAATATGAGCTGTATAGTTTGTATGGAAAATCGATTTCTGTGAGCGAAGCTGCAGTGACAGCTACTTAAAAATGTAAGTTGTAGTAGGTACAACATTTCCGTTGTTATGATCGCGCTTACACGCTTTTGATTACAACTTTTTAATGTTATTACCTTCGCTCACGTCACGTGCAAGTCGTTTAATTAAAACGTTAAACTTAACGTAACGGCTGCATTACTTCACTATCGACGCCGCGAGTGAGCGAGACCGCAAATAAGCGCATAGTTAAGAGCGGGACAGAACAAGGGAAGTGCGCGGCAAACCCGCCATTTTGGATGCTTTTGAGCGGTAAAAGATGTTTAAAAGTTGTTACGCCTTAAATTACTTTCTCTATGTAAATAGGTTGGGCGACTGTTGTCTTACTCTTAGCAGGTAACGATAACGTTATTTATGTAGGACTACCTTTAACACGTGGCTTCGCTTGCTAGGCACGTAGCAAACATACCTACTAGCTTCTTGGTAGGTCTCAATTATTATTATTATTTTACTCTTTATTGTACACTGTTAAAAAATTACAATGGATTACACACAAATACTTAAATTTTAAGGTACAAGGGCGGTGTTATCGCCTAGCAGCGTTTCTTCCAGACAACTACACGAAACATTTTATTTCATCATGAGGTAATTACATACACTTGAGAAACGTCACCGCAGGAAAAGAACATAACACATTGATAGATAACAAGAAATTCGTCACTGATCTAGAAATCACTGACCAATCCCCTGTTAACAACTAATTATGCCACGATAGACAATACCTATCTTAGTCATCAACTTTATAAAAATAATACATTCATTAGCCTATTCTAGGGTAGGCCGGGAGAAAAAAGCCGGAGGAAAAAAACTCTCGGTACTCTTTTAAAGAAAGGTATTTAAACTATTACATCATTTAAACTAAGTATTACAGCATGACTTTGGTATTATAAAGAACAAACACGAGACAGCTAATCGTGCGCCAATATCACCCCGCTGGCTTATAATTTCACTTATAAAAAAAAAGTTTACATTTAATCATATTATATTAGATGGATATCTTATATCGCTACTCGCCCATAGTAAAACAATGTATTGAGTACATTCTTTATCCTAAACAGTCAATAATATTGGATGTGTGCTTCCTATTTTAACGAGAATTTGTAACTATTTCTGGAACTGCTTCGTATCTTATCGCTTTTCTTCGTCCGTGTCCGTTTTTAGTTACTTTGGAGACTAATTGTGTCATTTTTATGAATTGAATGCGATAAAGTGTGATATTGTTAATGAATTTTAAGTATTGCTACTACATAAATGTATTGTATGTTTTGGAGTAGGTATTGGTATTCCGTATTAGCAATTTGAAGATTAAATTCGACACTGAAATAGCGTGAAGGATGGGTCCATCCTACAAATAGGGAGGTGGCAGAAGTAGAAGTAGAGGATATAAAGCCGACGCCAACATTCCTCCATCCCTCCACTCGCCGAAGACTGAGGTTTCATCCGCACCAACTGGATTCGTGGTGCATTCGAGGATTCGCAGACTATGGCTTTTTAGTTAACGGACGGACAGGGGCATTCCATACATGCAAATAAGCACTGCCTACCCCACAAAATTGAACAACAAATACAACTATAACTTTATTCTTTATTATTTTTCAACAGAGTAGGTATCAAGACGGTCAACGCGTTTCGAAAAATTTCTGGTAAGATTATTATTATTTCTAGTATTTTACATTTCATACCTAGCCTCAGTACCTAGCCTGTATTGTTATCCTGTGCTCGCCACTGACCGCAGCATACCGTTGGGAACATTGCGGATAACTCAAAGGACTCAAACAAGCAAGTTTCCTCTCGGTTTTCATCCTTCTTTAAAGCAAGTAATACCGAATGTATAAAACGCACATAACTGGGAAAGTTAAGGGGTATTCGAATCTTTTTCCGTTGGTGTTTGCGCGAATTTCTTAATTTTTAATCCGGTGGTGCCACACAAAGAGAAATAAGAAAAAAACTAGTAGTCTATGTCACTGCGGCTCATAATCTATTTCTTTGCAAAATATTAGGTTGAACCATTGCTCCATTGCTGCGTAAAAGGACAAACCTAATACTTCTGCATTTATAAATTTAGCAGTATTAGACTGTAGTAAGAATAAAAAATACCAAATGAGTGTTTGTTCACACGAAAACTTTTTTGCCGAAGCACAACAAACAAAATAAATACGCAAATACAAAATAAGCTATGTGAAGCGAAGCAGAAAACTTTTAAAGGCAGCTAGGCCACATACAGCCATAAAAACAGTTCGATATTGTATTTTTTTCTTATTTCTCGTTGTGTGAAACCAACGCATTAGAAATTCGCGGAAGACGCCGCTATGCCTTTGTTTTTTTAATCACAAACCTATCATTCTTTTAGTCCTTTTATACTCTGTTGTTTTAAGAGTTCTCTCATAGCTTGCATGCAACAGATAACGTATAATAATCGATACAGGGCATAGATTATAAATATCTTTATACAAAATGTGTTTTTATTGCGAATTATTATTTGTGACGATTCCAATGGCGCGTTGGTCAGTCACCCTGACTGACGAGCTGTGGGTTCCGGGTTCCATCCCGGCCGGGGCGGATATTTATTTGGCAGATAAATGTTTGTACTCGTCTTTAGCGTTAAATTAAGTTGCTTTCTGTGTGTCCGCCACCCGCAACACGATGGGGGGTGTTTGAGTGTGTAAGTGTTTATTTACTGCAGATATGAGCGTCGGAAGGAGTTGGAGGGAAGCTGCCTGCTGCTGATTACTCCGTGAATCCATTTCGTACAACCGTATAGGGGGAAAAGGAT
>DWLO01001605.1:0-14481 GCA_018245335.1 Dalla quadristriga | reverse complement strand
GGGTACATTGAAAAAATACGTCGAAATGGCATTCCACAGTTGCACTTTTTCTCCACGTAGCCCATAATGTTTTTAATTGTTCAAACCACTTTTTTGTTGTTTTATCCAAGTCTACGTTTAATCCAATGCTTCGCAATGAATCTTCAAACGAAGGGACAATTTTAATAGTTTGGTTATCATTAACGAGCTGTTGCACGTCCATGATTACAGCATGTTGTACCACTTTCCCATAAACCATTTAATTATGCTGATAAAAAATAGTCATACCTCTGAAATTAATTAGTTTAGGCTTTCATTTCAAAAATGAAAATAAGACGATGTACCTAAATCACCTATTGATCACAGAAACACAGATCACTGCACAGACTATGGATCACAGAAAGCAAAGCATTAACGAAAACGAACGAACGTCAATAGAATTGTCAATCTTGGTCACAGAATATAATCAAATATAGTAATCTGAGATGTCATTTAATATCACAGATGACTATACAGAATAAATAATGCATATAATAATAGATTAATTTAATATAAATAAGGGACGCACAGATAATAAACGACACCTACGTCAATGGTCTTGAACGTAGAAGGGCGAAATCGAATCCATCCTCAGCTGGGCCAGACAAATCGCTAAATAAATGTTTGTATTCGGGTCTTGGCCGTTAAATAGTAAAATCGTTGTGGAAATTTTTAAATAAAATTCATTTATTTTTCTGTTTTATTATGTATAGGTATTGTGTTCCGGTCAAAAATGTTGGTTACCGGTTTCACCTACCCAAGAGGGGACCAGCTCAGCCCTCTGTAACGCATCGCATCTGTAACCAGCTTCAAATGAGACAGGTCCGTTGTTAATGGTAGCCGGATATTTGCTGGAAATTTTTCGCACGTCCTGTCCTGCTTTTAGCGTGGCTGCTGGCGCAGCCAGGAATGTCTCTTGTATGAACTGGAGTTGCCCAGGGTTTAATTGTGACTGCCATAGAGGGGTGTTAGTCACTGCGCTTGGCTACTTAGCCATTGCGTGTTGGTGTAGATATTTACAATTAGTCTCTATCTCGTGAATGAGCGGCCGCAGTGCGCACACCACAGCGCACTATTGGTGCACACGATTTGATTTCCCATGTTCCGGTGCGTGAATGGCTAGTTTTTCAGCTCAGGCTTTATAACTACTTTATCGTTGTGTTGATGGCAGCACGGGGGTGTCATCAGTATCTTTGGGAGCATAGCTAATAATATAGTTAATCTGTGGTCTATCAAATTTTTGTGAAGTCACGGAAAGTGTTTGATTTTGGTTAGCTCTATATAAAGTTTTAATAAATTTAGTTATTGTCTTGATAAAAATCACGTCAGGTGCAGCAGGGTTTTTAATTCATCCTAAACTAAGTGGTTTCATTATTTGATTGATTGATCGTCTAGGTGATAACCATGGAGTTGTCGGCAGAAGGCAAAACTCCCGAGTATATGGCTCTTGCTGGGGTAAAGTTTAAACTGTCCCTACCTCAATTTAAGGACAATCCTCAACTCAAGGAAGAGTTATTTCAAGGTATTAAAGCGGGCCATATGGCTCCGTACTACAAAGAAGTATGTACTGACTTAGGCTGGCCATTTGATCAAAAATTGTATGATGATATGGCAAAAGAAAATCAAACCAGGCTTGAAAAATTTGAAGAGGATGATTCTGAAACTCCCGTTTGGCAAGATAGGTAAGTCACTCTCTATTTTATGAACTCAATCATTTGCTATTATGATTTAGAAATATTGCTTTTTACTGGTAAGGTTTTTCATGTGAATTGAAGAGCAAACGGGCTCGACCGTCTGGAACAGGAGTGTATCAAGAGACGGTTTGTGCAATTAGTCCAGTTAGTAAGTAAACAATGAATAATAAAATATTCATAGGAATATCTGTTTGTTTGTAGTCGTTAGTATTTGGAATAGAGTTAGGACTTGGTGTAAGTTAGTCTTGTTAATACATATTGGTAATATGAATCATACATATTAATCATCGGATTTGAACCTGGTCACAAATGTGGAGCTACCTCAGAGGACTGTGGTGGCCACCTATTGTATAACTGGCAACCAACTGCAACACAATTGCTTATAAAACAATTATTCCATGGCAGAAGTGGGTGTGTTGGTTTATATAAAGAACTGGTGTAAGCTACTTATACTATAATGCCTTTGTCTTTCAGGTTAGATTATCTTTGTTCTGTTGGAGACAAAGAAACAGCTAGTTCTTTGGCCATAACCAAGCATGAAGATTCAACTCTCACTACTAACAGAAGGCTTGATGCTGTGTTTGCTCTGTTTAGAATTGCCTACTTCCATGGCTGCAATGTCAAGGATATGGGAAAGGCTATCAATAAGGTATGTTGGGTACTACAGTGATATTGCATTGGGTATTTTATTAAAGAGGTCAAATCCTATGCAGAGGGTTCAAATCTATTCCTGTATTTCCTTGGTAGGTAAATTTAGAATAAAATGAAGATAAGGCTAGCAGAATGTAAAATATACAACTTGCAGGATTTGATTAATTTAAAATCTATTTCTAACAATATTGTAAATGTTGTTTTTCACATGGCACCTGTAACCAAAATCCAATATTACATAGATTATAAAATACTAAATAAAAATATTATTATATTTTATTTACAGGCTCATGAATTGGTAGACAAAGGTGGGGATTGGAGATCCAGGAACAAGTTAAAGGCATATGAGGCCATCTATTGCCTAGCAGTCAGAGATTACAGTCGGGCAGCTGAATTGTTCATTGATTGTGTCTCTACTTTTGAATCTTATGAGTTAGTCGATTTTGGTAAGTTCAATTGTTTAAGGAGTACACAAAAAAAAGACTGTATGAGTCAGCATTTTACTGATACTCTTGTTTTTGAAGAATCGCAGCTATTATAAAATTACTGTTTTTGTAGATTATAAATGCTTACACAGATGTATGATAACCTGTAGTATTCATATAATTTTTTATAAAATATATTTTTAGGTACAATAATCCAGTACTGTGTGTTGGCTTGTGCACTGGCTCTGGAGAGGCATGCACTCCAAGCTGCTCTTCGAAGACAAGGAGCTGCTGTGCAGGCACTCCGCTCACGGTTTCCTGAGTTAAGAGAGCTTGTGGAGTCCCTGCATGAGTGCAGATATGCTGACTTCATGAAGAGCCTTGCTTGGGTATGTGATGAATTCAACTTGTGCATTGTTTATCTTTACTCTCTTAGCTTAAACAAGACACTCATCATTAATCATGGTCTGTAGCATACTCTGTAACGTTGCTGTTGATGCTTGTAAAAATCCAGGGCGTAAGTTTCACCTGAATTTAATCCATACTAATATTATAAATGTAAAAGTGTGATTGTTGGTTTGAA
Source organism: Dalla quadristriga (assembly GCA_018245335.1). Lineage (NCBI taxonomy): Eukaryota > Metazoa > Arthropoda > Insecta > Lepidoptera > Hesperiidae > Dalla > Dalla quadristriga. The sequence goes on along the minus strand of DWLO01001605.1, from coordinate 11,110 downwards.
CTTTCACACTGCAACAAAGCAACGGATTGACGTGATTTTTACAAAAAAAAAATATGGGAAAGTGACAGGCTACTTTTTATCCTGTGGGATATAGAAAGTTTATGTGGGCAAAGCCTCGTAATATAATATATTAAATATTGAAGGTGGAGACCCAAATCTGCGTGGACCCTGTGTTCCGGCCGCACTACCAGCACTACGTGCGCGAGGCGCGCATCAAGGCGTATGTGCAGCTTTTGCGTGCGTACCGCTCGCTTAGTCTGGACAACATCGCAGCCACCTTCGGAGTTACTCGCGAGTTCGTCGAGGAGGAGATTTCTAAGTGAGTTTCACTCCACTCTGTATGTTTTACTCTCCGTGATTATTTTATTAGAATAGCAAACGGGCATTCTGTCCCGCCATCCACTGCAACCTAGAATAGGACTATATGAGGGACCGTTAGGTTAATAAAAATATTAGTTTGGTAGTATTAGTTAGTGACAGGACTGTTAGTGTAACCCGTAAGTTATTCCAGTTAGTAAATATCAGTAAGTGTTGTATTCGATGCTGGTCACGGATGCGTTGCTGCTCCTGAGGTCTGCAATGGTTGCTGTTTTTGTAAGTGTAATCAGCATCCACACCTTTCTGCCCAAAACACAATTTTTTTATTCTAATGTGGTTTCATACACAGGTTCCTGGAAGCAGTCATGTTTGGATCCGCTTGGTAGATTTAATGCTGTTTTTCTACTTTCATACCATAATAATTATGGTACTGAAACCTGATACTATTATGTGCACTCTGCTAATGTGCATTCCTCCAGTCAAACTTATCCAGCTTATCACCATATATAGTGATGTGGAGTTTTAGTATTGCACTGAAATTCGTGTTTATTTCATAGTATCTAGTAGTACCTAGATATTGTTATATTTGTATAGTAGATGAAGGTCTGTGGGGTAAACAATGCTTATTTGCATATATGGAATACACACCCCTGCCCCGTATGCAATGAAGCATAATGTAATTAATATTCATAATTACTCAACAGCGTGTACTTGTTTTTCGTTTATAGTAAATACATTAACCTCAATGGTCTTGATAATGAAAAATAAAAAACGTTAATAAATAAATAGTAAACATCAAAGTCTTAGGGACATAAACAATAGTTTTGTCACTCGTAGTTATGTTTTATACTAACCAACTATAATTCTTATTAATACTCAATACTAACTAATTAATTATTAATCCCTCCTGCAGTCCTATTCGAGGTTTGTTACGGATGTCGATGTCAGTGGTGGGTGGAACGGCATGCTCGTTTAAAGCTGTGTGGGAGCACCATATATATATTAGTACGCCTGTTCCCAGCTTCACGGCGGCCGGGCGGCTGCAGTGCCGCATCGACGCGGTGGCGGGGTGCGTGGTGACGGGCGCGGGGCGCGGCGCCGACGCGGACCGCTCGCAGCTGTACCAGGCAACCATCCGCGAGGGTGACTTGCTGCTCAACCGCGTCAAGAAACTCGCCTCCGTCATCAACTTCTAGTTTCAATTTATAACATGAATGCGTAACAAAATTTTCGGTGTTGCAAGACTTAGCTAAGGGCTTGTCCAGAAGGTGGAATTCTGGAATGCACGAATGTTGCGTCCCGCGTTCAACGTGCGAGCGTTTGAAGACGATTAATTAATAAATACATACACTTGCTCTGATGTTCGCGCGTAAACTGGACGCAACATGGAGGTTCTAGTGTCTCGACTAGCGCGAATAACGCGCGTCGTACGTGCGATTTCAAATTCTAGCGTACTGCAAGTGATTTACGCGCAAATTTTAAACGCGTTTTGCATTTGAGCTGCTATATAGGCGCCTAGAACCGCGCTAATGCGCGTGTCGATATGCGAGTGAAGATTCGCGGCAAATTTGCCCCTTCGAGACAAGGTCTAAGATATACTACTTGATAGCATCGCCCTTCCGGGATAACTGAGTAAAGTTCTAGCTGTTTAATGTGTGCAGTTAAGATTCACGTGTTCAAAATATCTACTCTTCTACAGCATAAAGTTCACCACATACACAAAATTTTCATTTGTTCTATGGTAGATTAGTTTAGCGCTTTAAATGGTCAAGTGACTCGTCATCATCGTCAAATATCTTGTGTATGGTCATCAATCAGAAACATGACATCAAATTCAGGAATGTTTGCAGTTTGCTGTGACCTCAATGTTTACGTTTATTCTTGTAGTTCGTCTATCTAGGCATACATAATGCTTTTGTATGAAACAAACTTTGCGAGAAAAATTGTTACGGAATATGTATTTAAGATAATAAATATTTTGATTGATATTTTTCTTTGTTTTTTCTAACATGACCTCGGTAAATTTTTCGCGTAATAGGTATGTAATAAATAAAAAAAGAAAATAATTGGAAAGGTATAGGTAAAGGAGAACAAAAAAGAAAATAATATTAGTATAATATTTTTTTAAATAATTTGAATACTTTTTGGACATTTACATAAACATTTAATAATTTACAATGATTATTTATACTGACATGACGTGACACATCATATTCTCGACTACGCTACACACTATATCTATTTGCAACTTGAAATTAATAAATTGTAGGTGCTATGAGAATTTACTCTAGACAACTAAACTGTCGTGTGCGGCCTAGCGCCTCACAAGCGTTTCGTAATACTAAGAGTGTATGCATGATTCATAATTTTCATAAATAATTTAGTGGGACATTTATACACATATATTTATTTAGGGTTTCGTAAGTATAAAATATAAGCTGTGGACTACTATGTTGGTTTCCTGCATCAAATACATTTAAAAGCTTATGCTGTTTTAAAGTGAATTTATTCTCTCATTTAATGAAAATCACAGTGTAATCTAAAAAACACGTTACCTACGATATATCAATAAATGAGTTACAATTACATGAAGTGACTACATTGTATGACGTAATACATTTTTGTATGTGTCATAATTATTTTATCAAGTCCTATAAACAATAAGTTATATAACATGTTTTATTTATTTTCATAATTATATTTCACAGTAAACCAACAGAGTTTCTCACATCCATAGTAAAGAAAACATTGTAAAACTTAGAAACAATCCGCTAGTAAGAAACAACGACTAATCGTACGCATCGAGAAATGCATATTTGGAAAGAAAAGTTAAAATGGAAACAGTCCAAGACTCAGTCTGATGTTGTGCTGGTGGATTTACTAAAGTGTTTTGCTCAAATAACACCAGTCACTCACATTTTTACAAAGATATGTTGAAGTATTCTAAAGCAATATAATAGCTTTGACTCCTAAACACTTATAACTATGTAGACCTCAAATGCAAATACTTTTTAATTTACATGATATGAATATGTCATTTACCTCAGTAACGTTAGTTATACATAGTAAGTATTGAGTATCTAGAGTGACAATAGACAATAAGGGTATATATTTGCATCTACCGACTTTCATCAATATGTTGAGTTGGGAAACAGCGAAGGGTAACCCCTCATCTGTGGTATGTTACAAAAGTTGTCAAACCTATGTCGTTTTTTAAGGACATCGTATTGGAATGTGGTATAAGATAAAATCATGCATATCGCACTCCAGTTCTAATAGTAACATTATAAATATAGTGTAATTCAATTTTTTACGAAGTGATTTCACTATTATTTCATTACAGTACTATTATACATTTTATATACATTTAATGATATAGATATAGATTTATGAATTTAATTAATTTTTGGGATAATTTATAATTACTTTTGATGTTCTAGCACATGGGACTGCATCCACAATATTAAATAGCAATTTTACCAAACCACGTCGTCCAGCGGTCGGATGCAATCTTCAATGCGCACTATCACAGAGTAATGACATAAACGTGGGACTCTGGCGAGTCCCCGATTGCCCCAGGCCCGTACTCGTGCATATAAGTTACTTACAGTAATACTAGGCGTAATAACACGGAATAACAACTCGTTACATGGCGCTACGTTAGCACTCAATTATGCTAATAACTGACGCTCGTTTTAACGTAATCTGTATCAGTCCTTCGTTTTTACATACGACTAAGTTCTTTGTACATAATATGAACATATTCGCGGCCACCGTTCGCGCGTTCGGAGGCCGCCCGCGTGGACGTCGCGCGGCGTCCCGGGGCGCCTCGACGATGCAAGTTTTGGAATGTGTTGTTTGTCGACGGCGATTAGACGGTGAGGCCCTCGGTGCGCGCGGGCGGCGGCAAGGAGGCGAGCGAGTGCGGGTGCGGGTGGTGCGACGCGGGCGGGGAGGGCTGCGCGGGCGGCGGCGCGAGCGGCGCGTGCGCGGGCGGTGAGCGGTAGTGCTCGCTCTCCTCGCGCATCTGGCGGCTCCGCTCGGCCAGCTCGCGGCCGCGCTCGGCCAGCTCCCGCATGGCCGCCTGTCGCTCGTCGCTGCCCTCCAGCGAGGGCGGCCTCTCCAGTGGCGACGCGGCGCCGGGCCGCACGCCGCCGAACGCACCGAAGCCGAGCAGGCCCGGAAATTTACCGGCTACCCCGTTTTGGCCGGCGCTCTGCTGAATCACTGATATTTCATTCAGCTGTGGAAATGAAATCATGAATTTAATATTATGCATACGCTTATTCAATTCGGTACATTGAAAATAATCCTCAAAAAATGAGATGAATAAGTGCCCAAATATTCAACATACACTAATACAAGGAGTAGACATTAGGACTAGTACATACAGTTGGAATTAACGTTTGTAATCTGCGAATCTGTATACAAGAAGGTTATAGCACAGGTTAGATTAGATTAGATTATTGTTATAATACAGATTCACTGCGATCTTGATCCAGTATACCTATAGCAGATATGGCAGTTTAGATCTACCTACTGAGTTTATCCTGGTACCGTCCAGGTGGAGGATGAATGGAGTTTTTGGCAGTCCAGATGTTTACGGTTTATGCTGGTTACCATAATATTATATCGTGTTTAACTAGAGGACCGAAAAGTTTATCCTGGACCTAAATGTAAGTTGCGAGTGGTCGATCTTGATCGAAATTATGTCATCATTCCAGACTCGATGTTAAGTTTAGGGGCCTGGAGATGACTGGCTCCGAAACACGATAAATAGGATGCGGACGTAGTCGCTGGCAACAGCTAGTTGAATATAAATACAAGATAATACGCTAAGGTACCTTTTGCTGCATGCCGTTGAGGAAGGGCGCGGGCAGGTAGGGGTAGAAGAGATCGGGGCGGCGCAGCAAGTCGTGCGGCTCGTGCAGCGGCCGCGGCGGCAGCTCTAGCGACATGCGCCGCCCGCGCCGCGACGCGCCGCCGCTCCACATGTGCGTGCCCATGTGCACCTGGGGCAAACACGTTTCAAATTAAGTTACTACAATCAGCACCTAGTGTATAACATAAACAAAGATTACAAACACACAAAAGGCCTTGTTACCTAACGTAATATTACTAGGTAGGCAAGCTCATTAAAATAAGTGGGTTAAGTGGTTAGGTGGGTGGGGACTTCTAAAGACTAAAGACTGGATAGATGGTTAGCCAGTTACTGCAATTATCTAGTCTGTGGAAATAGGTAGTGCCGCAGACAACTTAAACTAGCACCTCCAAAGGCCTGGGGAAAGCCAGCTCTTTTTGTGTTCCTATTTTCAGACCATTAATTATGACTTGGATCATCCAAGGATTTTTCTAGACAACTCTCTTCATATACTTCATAGACCGCACCAAGTTTTCAAGTGAGATGATGGTGAAATTAAGATAAAACTGTATTCCAAAAACATCGTGAGGAACTTTTTGTAGCATGAGTCTAAGTTCTCGAATCATTTCGATTAGTCTGTAATGTAGGTACTTAGACTACTTATGACTGTATATTTGAAAATAGTCCCGTGCCCAGAAATATGTATGGACCAATAAACTAACCTTAAGGTTTCCTTTGGTGGTGAACGCCTTTTGACAGACGGCGCAGCGGAAGGGCTTGTCTCCGGTGTGCGTGCGCATGTGGATCTGCAGCGCCGACGATGAGGAGAAATTCTTCCGGCAGACACCGCACAGGTGCTTCGACGACATGGACGGCGGTGGGTGGTGCGGGGGGCCGCTAGGCACTGGAGAGGATTAAATCAGGATTAGTGTACACAGGTATAATTTATTTATTATATTAAGTCAACCGTTGGTTTACAGATCATGAAGAAACATAAGAGTGATATATTGAAATTTATTTACAAAGTTATATTTGGTATAATTTATAATACTAAGCTTCTAACACAAGAATACTATGAACAACGTGACAAGGGAGAAGTACTATTGTACTTCTAACCTAGTCTTATTAGACTAGGTTCAAAAAGATTTTAGATTTTATTAGCAATACTGTTGCCAGGAGACAAATCCTCCATGTGGCGACCAGCTACTGTACAGACATTACCTACTTGAACAAATTGATGTCTAGTTTGAGTTTGTGTTCGAACACAGATGTTTGAGTCTAAGAATATTAACGCACGTTTGAGTACCTGCTATCTATTTCATGAATTCATTTATGAAGTTACTATACCCATATATTTTTAAGACGTAGACGGTTTCCTACATAAGTAAAGTATCTACAGCAAAAGCCGATTGACGGCAATCGGTGTTGTCAGTTGGCAGTGTTTGTAAACCGTCGATGGGAGTTGTTGTGACTGTAATCTTGTACCTGCTTCATTTTGCAAGCTGGCTACTCGATAATATATATTTCTTTGGCAACCGTCTTTCAAAAAGTGCTTGAATAAATTATCAGAATATGCTTAGATCTCTAGCTAGATATATAAAGCACCTTACCGGTGGGTCGCTTAGGTAGCGGAGGCATATCAATGGGAGATGTGTGGGACATGAGTGGCGGGGGATGCGCGGGCGGGGACCTCTTCAGGTCCATCTTGTCTGGCGAAGAGCGGCGGTCAGGGCTAGGCTCGCGGGGCTCGTCCACGCCCCCCAGCACCCCCAGACCTACCGGCCCCCCCGGACCCCCCAGTGGGTGGTCAAACCCCGGTGGCATGTCGCGGATCTTATGCGTGAGCATGTGTTGCTTCATATTGCCCTGGAGGAAGAAAAAATAGAGTTTAGTTTGTGTGAAAGAAAATCTCAAAGATGCATGAGGTACGTATGTACGTAAACAATCATAATAAAAGATCAAGGTATTATAAATATGAGCATAATGTATTATTGTATAATGTTGTAAAACTACATTTAAGTTACATTTTCTGAATGTATGTTTTTATGAAAAACCTTAATTTAAGCCGTAGATGTAACATTTTTTATAATTTTTTAAAATTAAACTTGCTATAATTTAAACGAATGTAGGTATTGATAAGTCTCTGTTGACTACACAGGCTCATATCATAATCATTCTGATCGTTTAACGTCCGGCTTACCTACCCATTATTCATTTAGAGAAGGTAGTATAAAGTTAGGAATGCAGGCAAAAATACATTAAAACTTACTTACCTAAATGTACCTAATTTTGCGTGGTCACAGAATACTTAAACTATTCAGTACCTACTAAGGTACAGTGAAAAGTAGGGATTTGCATGAAATAACACCGAGCCACCAATGAAAAATTAACACACCAGCCAATGCGGGCCCGATTCGCTTCTAAGCGTTATCTTGTTTGGAGATAGCAATTTATCTATTTAGGTAGGTACTTATTTAGTAAAGTTGAGCAATAGGCGTTACTTTTAGCCTACAATTGTATCGTGTGTGATATTTTACCTGACAGTGGATATCATTATTAGCTATTGAAGGTTCCTACCAACTATAACATAAGGGAGGTACGTGGGTACTCGGAATTCTACTATGCCTACCTACCTACCTTTTATAACATAGACATCCACTGAAAGTACCTACTTATGAAAATTCCATCTCTAGGTAGGTGATATGGGATGTCTTAGTTTGGAATGAAATATATTGCTTAGTACAACTAGTTGTAAAACAAAAGAAATATCCTTTTCTAAAGTCCAGTAATGTGTACCTAGTATGTGTACCTAGGTATCTATCTATAATGTGTAGCTGTATCTAAATGTAATATGGGCAGGTTAGGTGCACGAGAGTAAGATTTTTTAAATTAACAAAATACAATAATAAACAATACAACTAAATACCACAGTCAGGGTGTAGATAAAAAAAAAATAACTAGACCTAATCTAAATTGAATTAAGATTTTGTTTATTAACTTCTCTTTCAACATGCAGATAGGACATCGTTTTTATATGTATAAAAATTGAATTATGACTATTAAGATATGCTTCGGTTTTTTACTTCAACTAATAAATACAAAGTAAAAATAGGCACTCGGTAACAGTTATACCACGTCAATATGGCTCACCGATGTAACTGCGCAAATGGAGTATTAAGGAAGCTCAAATAATAAGGGACCAAAACACCGTACGTCGTGAAAACAAAAAGATAGCTTGGTAGTCATTGATTTTAGCAAAGAAATTATTACAAGTATTAATTAGACTGGTACCTGAACCACAATTTCGAACTAACTCGGAGATCAGAGGCTTTATAAATCTTATATGTTCATAAGAACATTATAAATGTTAGGTACTGTTTAATATTAATTATGTTAAATAAAGTTTTATGATTTTAGGACGGACTGGGTTCGCGCGAATAGAAATCAAGGACGCGCCATATTTTCGTGGTCGTTCTGTACATTATAGATTAATGGTAGTATTTTTACAATAGAGTCCACGCTCAGGCGTCACTCAGGCATACCGGGTAGACGAAGGCGTTCCAGACATCCAAAGCAGTGGCGTGCGGCGGGCGCGGTGCGCGCGCGCGCCTACCGCACCGGCAACCGCCGCCACTGCTCTGGAACCACAAATACACACACGCATTACACACACGTACCACGCAACCACGCGATGGGACAGTGGGACATTACAGGGACAAATAGGGACAACATTGCAAGGGTCTTAAAGTAAAAAAATATAAAAATAAAGTACACGTAGGCCATTAATGTACCTAACTGCAGATAAATATGAAGAAATGGGACTAGATAATGCACTTATTAATTAAGGGCATAAAGCAATTAGAGTTTTTAAAAATTAAGCCACAATTTCAAATAAGTGTGAGATTGTTAGAATATGTGTACCTACTAGATCTTTCTACCAGGGAAGTGACAACACCAACACCATTAATTAATGGCAAATAGCTTGCGATTTTGAGCAGGGCCACTAAAATGCTATAGGTAAGCATTCTAACTCAATTAATAAGAGTAGCAAAGCATCAGTGATTACAAAAATCAAAATTCATCTGTGTTTTGTATGTCGTTAGTTGCACATTGTCGTTTAACAAGCTGTTAATAGTTATAGGGTGGACTGAACGTAGGTACACACATAATGTAACGTAACCCATGTACTTATGTTTGTTTTCTACTTCCATATTATTGTTATGTTTAGAAATATAATAGTTCTAACGAGATAGGTATCGATAGATAGATAGTTTTTCAGAGGCCAACTGGGTGCAAAGACTGAAGCAAAGAATGAAAGCTTGGTGTTATCATTATTAATTTGATAATTATTAAAGCATAACCATTAAATGGGACATGTCATTGTATCTGCACCACGGAAATAAATATTAAAAACTTAAGGTAACAACAGACTACAAATTATCGATACACTAACGTGCCTATCTGAATAAAATCATTAAAGGTTAAATAATGTATCTATGTAGCTGTACTGTAATTCAATTAAAATGAGGGAAGATAGGGTAAAGAGAGAGAGAGAGAGTAGTTAATATTAATGTGTGATCAGTTATCATGAATGTAGGACGAAAGTGATAGTATATTATTAAAATATTAGCAATACATACAACCTGACAAGCACAACGTGGTAAAGAATATATAGATATAAAAGAGTGGGTTATTTGAGACTTGACATATATTATCACTTGCACCTCGTGATTATAGGTTCGAAATGCAACAATTTTAACCCTAATAGTACCTTATATATTTTACCGAAAATCATAGTTCTAGTGCTATTATATTTTTCGGTTTTTCCACAAATACAATAGATTTGATATTTGAAACTCGATTAAAAATAATAGCTTTATGAATGGGTCTTATTTGGCTAACTAATCGTGACTGATACCATAACATCTATCTATCTTGTGCATTGTTAAACATATTTTTTTATTGTCAGTGATTTGTTAAGCATGGTACCTATTTAGCTACGATTAGTTAGCTAAATAGAACCCAGCTAAAAAGAGCCAACTTTTAAAAACTGAGCTTCATACTTTCAATCTGCGGCTTTTGTGAAATATCTTAAAATTAAATATCTCTTAAACTACTAATTTTCGGTAAAACATAATATAGGGGTAAAATTGTTGCATGTTGAACGCATTATAACGTGGTGCAAGGTATACCTACGACCAGTTGCAAGTTACACTGTATAATTTATGTGGTGTAACAAAGTTAAAATAAATTGTAACAATCAATATATATATATTTTATTTTACAAGTTGATGTAGGTATATGTTTGCTAGGAAAAAGTCTTTGTCAACTACACTATGTTGCTTCTAAACATCTATATTTATATACATTTATGTATCGCCGAAATAAAAGGGAAAGCCATAATAAAATTTACATAAGGAATAAAGGAAGATGGAATAATTATCGATATTATCTCTAATGTAACTGAATCTAAATGTCTGATATCCATAACCATAAATGTGATTTATTTAATTCAATTCGAGGTCACACATCACACTTAAAAAAATTTAACGACCATTTAAGTAGTAAATAAGTAGGTGATTTGTATTCGTTGTCGATATTTTTATTTATGTGAAAACCTACATACTGTGACAATATTAAATTATTTGTATTTTTAAATTGGTACGGTTCGCTTGCAAACCAATAATTGAGAGAACAAACCATTCGTGCTCCAATATTTCAATAAAAAATGGATTATAATAATTTCAAAAATAATTGTAGACACCGTATTTGATAATAATATATTCATTGAATTTACTATGGCATTTAATAATAATATAAGAACCTTTTATATAACCTAGACGACTCCGTGGCACGTTGGTTAGTGACCCTGACTAACGAACCGTGGGTCCCGGGTTCGATCCCCGGCCGGGGCAAACATTTATTTGGCAG